>JAURVB010009940.1:0-210464 GCA_033002965.1 Piper betle | reverse complement strand
TTATGATTATTAAAATACCATGTCCTAGACTTATCATATTTTGGCTAACATAAATTCTTTAGAGCATTTATTTTTATCTGGTTGAAATTGATATGCATTTATTTTTAAATATCATTTCTGAAAAAGTTGGTTCGTCAGAGTAAATTCCATGAGGAATTTGTTGTTCTGAGATATAGATACCTTTAACACTAGATTCTTCAATACCTGATTTTTCTAGATCTTGTAGAAATACTAGGTTGTGTAGAAGTACTAGGTCTACTAAATAATATTTATATCTTCATTAGTATTTTCTATAATTTTTCTAATAGTTCTTTTAATTGTCTTGGGAGGAATAGCATTTTCTAATTTCCAAGATTGCGGTAATTCAATTTCATCCCAAGTTATAGTTTTTGGAATTGTAATATTGGCTTTAGAGACATCTATCTATGTGAACAATGTAGTTTTTCCTTTATAAGATTCTATCGTTGAATTAGGACTTATATTTGTCATGTAGCTTTTACACATATTCTATATATTAAGCACATAAATTCATAGAACTTGGAAGCATATTATATCCTTGTGTTTTGAATATTTAAAGATAATGCTTCATTTATATTTGGATCATGCAAACTTAAAGGGATAATTTGGATAACAATTGAAATAAACTGTCCAGTACTTAGGGTAGATTCAATTACTCCTGAGTAAAGTGTCAGTGAATTTATTATGACGTTTATCTCTTAAACATAATAATAAAGATGTATTTAAGCCATCTTTAGTAAGGGGTTTAATTGCTAATTGTATTAATCCTAGATGTATATATTTATATTCATCTTTTAATTAATTTATTAATTTATTTTTTAATAAATTTATAGTTTCAGAACAGTTTCCTATACTAACACTTTGTTCAAAAGTTTGTATTATATAAGATTGCTTAAATTCGATAAAACCTTTATTATAAACAGAGGTTGGATTAATCTTAGGAATTGTCCACTTATTTAAGTTTTTCTCTATGTTTTTATAAACTATTTGTTCAATATTTTTAGATTCTGACTAACTCTGTGATTTTTTGACTAAACTTGGTAAAAAAATAATAACAAACTTCAAAATACTTAAATAGGAATTTTCTTAGGAGATGCCAACCAATCCAAACTGCCTATGCACCTACCTCGGCTGTTCAGGACTTTACAAAGATTTGGACTCCGTCACCTACTTAAGTAATTCTAATTTACTTTGGCTCTGATTCCAAGCTAACCTTTAACCAAGATTTTGCCTAATCTTAATCCTACTGACAAACAGATAAACTAAAGAAGAGAGAAACAAAGCATAAAGCACAGATAATAAACAGAATAAATCATAAATAATTTATAATAAATGTAGAAGAGTAAAAAATAATTTTATATTGAAAACAATTTAATACTTATATGATTCAAGAAGATCTTGAACAATTGTAGTTCATTAGAACAAATACAGTTCATAAGAACAAATATAGTTCGTAAGAACAAATATGGTTCTGAGAGAAAGGATCCAAGAAACTTACTTTGATTAATTTAACTTGAAGATTAAAAGATAGTTTATTCAAACTCTTATAATCAAACTTCAAACTTCAGACTCAATTCTTACAATCAAACTCTTACTTCACACTCAACTCTCACAATCAAACTTCAAACTTCACACTCATATACAACTGTTTACAAAGAAAGAGGAAAAGAATAAGTGGTCTGAACATTCACCGATTTCCCGATGATCCTCCTAGACGAAGCTGGATGAACTTATTCGTAGCCTCAGAGTATGACTGGTGTATCCGGTAATAAGAAACAGGATGATGGGGTGATGTCATCAAGATAAGGCTGAGTTGGCAAGTGAGCTGAGCTCGCCAGATTTTCCGCTGACTGTGCATACGGATAAGATGATGTGGCATGTAGATAAGGATGATGATGTGGCATGACGTAGCATATAGATAAAGATGATGCCATGGCTGACTTCCATTAGGCTTAGATGAAATTGCATTAGCAGGAGAGGTTTCTGATGAAGCCGACAAAGCATCTGTTCTTGGAGTAGAAAAAGTTGTAGGAGAGTAATCTTTATGAGGACAGTTTTTCACAGTATGTTCTGATTCTCCACAATAATAGCATGTTCTTGATATAATAGGAGATCTTTGAGACGGACTGTAGTAATCAGCAATATGGCCCTTTAAACTGCAAAGAGAGCAAATAAAGTCTTGAGAGGTTAATTTTGGTTGTCCATATCCACCAAGGAGAGGGGATGACAGAGTTGAAACAATTATTGTTAAAACTTCATCGATGTCTTTCTGGCTCATTCTGATAGGAGATTTTGGTACCTCAATTTTTGGAGTAACAAGAATTTGAGTTTGAGGTAAAGTTCCAGAACAAAAGTCCAAAGTATACGCTAATTGAATTATATCATTCTTGGCCATATTAGGATTATTGTGTTTCAACTGTAAACATTTCAAATAAACGTTAGGGGGTAGTGCCAGTGGGTACACTACTAACACACATTGAGAAGTAGAGTGAGAATCTGATGCCAAATTTGGAGCTTTGCATTTTGAAGAAATAGAAATAGTTTCTGAAAAAAATTGCATTTTTTTTCTTTTGGAAGGCAGAGGTAACCCACATAGAGAACTGGGAGAAGCGAACCTATCCCACCATCTAGTATAGATTTTATGGGCTAAATAGGAAAGATAATTGGCCATAATTTCATTATAATGAAAGCAGTAATTCCAGGATAAAATACAAGGAATTTGATAATAAATAAGAAATTGGAAAAACCAGAACCTAAGTCTAGATCAATACATTCTTTGAATGCTTTATACTGTTTAGCAATAAAGGGAGGAAGATAAACTTCTTCTGGACTGAAATCTCCTAGCCATTGAGTGAACCAGGCAGGGAGAGGAGTAAGTTTGGGAATATCAACCCTAACAAACCAAGAGTGTTGTCTAAAAGTATTTTTATATAATAAGACTCTATCAAAAGCTTCAATATAATCCCAATAGTTATAAGTTATGGGAAGACCAAATACACAATACTTATTTGATAAAGTTCTTAAAGCATTAGGATTTCCATAGTCATGTAAGCTTATAACCTTTTTGATGATCACCTTGCTACATGTAATGCAAGTTTCAAATTGATCTGGATAAGCTAATTGATGAGCTAACATATTGCCATTACATTTGTGAGAAATTTCTACTGAATGAGTCTCCAATAGAATCAATTCAAAGTAATATCGAGTCTTGTTAGACTGGATTGGAAAGTGAGAAAGATGTGACAGTATATTTTTGGCCATCAAGAATGGATCTTCTTGCTGTAGAGCTTTAGGAGAATGGTCTAGAAAGCACATGTGAAGAGGGTTTGATTTCTGAATAGAAGGGCTAAGAATACGATAGGAATTTTTTGGAATTTTTGGTTTTTCACCATGTTCAAAGTCTTTTTCATAACTAGGGTAATTTTTGTACATAGGTGGCAATATCAATTTGCCTTTTCCCTTATCTGCCATTATACCCCCTGCAAAAATTCACGAGTGAGAAAATCATGAAGAGAGTTAGTGTTACCTTTGATAAATCCAATATCAAAATAAAAAATGGCAAGTAAAGCCTGCCATCGATGAAAGATATGTTTAAAGGCGAGATTTTTGACATCCTTTTGCAAAATATCCTTTGATGCCATTATACCCCCTGCAAAATATCCTTTGATAAATACAATTAATAGAAAAGGTTATAGCTTCTACAAGAGAAAATAAGTTAAAATAAAAAATGGAAGCTATAGTTTATCCCTCTTATTCTATGACAGAAGTCTTTGGTAGAATAAAAAAGGAAAAACCAGTTACACTACAAGATTTACAGTTGTGCAGTTAAGAAAAAAGAATAGAAATATTAGAATTAGTAGAAGAAAATAAAATTACATCAGATAATGAAGATGGAGATTTAAAAAACTTTGAAGATTAGGAATTTCAAGTAGGAGAAACTTCTAAAACTAAAGGATCTCAAGATTTTTTAAATGTAATAGAACAAACTATTTCTAGAAAATATATTTTAAAAATAAAAATAATTCTTGATAAAAAATTTACATTTGAAACATTAGCTTTAGTTGATACTAGAGCTGATAGAAATATAATATGTGAAGGATTAATTCCTACTAGATTTTATAAAAGAACTAAACAAGCTTTATCTACTGTTAATGATCAAACATTAAAAATTCAATATAAATTACTTCATGCAGTTGTTTGTATAAATGATATATATTTATATTTAACTTTTATCTTAGTAAAAGATGCAAGAACAAAAGTGATTTTAGGAAATTCTTTCACTGCTATTATTGAACCTTTTACTAAAGATGATACAAGAATTTATGCAAAGTTTAAAGGTAAAGAAATTACTTTTAAATTATAATTTCCTGCTCATAAAATATTAATATCCAATTTTAAAGAAAATTTATTTCTAAAAAATACACAAATAAATTATTTAAAAGAAGAAGTTAATAATTTACAATTAGAAGAAAAACTACAATCTAAGGATATTTTAGAAAAATAAATAACATAAAAAAGTTATTTGAAGAAAACTTATGTAATGATTTACCTAGTGCTTTGTGGTATAGAAAAAGATATTAAATAACACTTCCTTATGAAGATAATTTTCCTGAATCTCAAATTTCTACTAAAGCAAGGCCAATTCAAATGAGTAAGGAATTGGTTACTTATTGTCAAAATGAAATGACATCTTTATTAAATAATAAATTAATTAGAGAAAGTAAGTCTCCTTGGTCTTGTTTTGCTTTTTATGTATATAATGCAGCAAAGAGAGAGGTGCCCCAAGACTAGTTATTAACTATAAACCATTAAATAAGGTTTTAAAATGGATAAGATATTCAATCCCTAATAAAAAAGATTTATTAAAAAGATTATATAATGCTCAAGTATTTAGTAAGTTTGATCTTAAATCTAAATTTTGGCAAATTCAGATTAAGGAAAAGGATAGATATAAAACAATATTTAATGTTTTATTTGGACAATATGAATGGAATGTAATGCCATTTGGATTAAAAAATGCTCCATTAGAATTTCAAAAAAATTATGAATGATATATTTAATCCTTATATAGATTACATTATGGTCTATATAGATGATGTTTTAGTATATTCCAATAATTTAGATCAGCATTTTAAACACTTGAACCAATTTTATAAAATTTCCAAAACCAATGGAATAGTTTTATCTAAAAAAAAATGGTTTTAGTACAATCAAAGATAAGATATTTAGGACATGAAATAGAAAAAAAGATATATAATTCCTGTTCAGAGAACAACAAATTCCTCATGGAATTTATTCTGATGAACTAACTTTTTCAGAAATGAATTTAAAAATAAATACATATCAATTTCAACCAGATAAAAATAAATGCTCTAAAGAATTTATGTTAGCTAAATATGATAAGTTTAGAACATGGTATTTTAATAATCATAATAAAAAACAATTAAGTAAAAATAAAGAAGATTATTATAATTATCTAAAATTAATAGGAATGGAAATATCTTTTGTAGAATGATACAAGAATAACGTATATCTTAAAATAAATGTTTCTAAAGAAACTAGAACATGGGATACAATTGATGGGAAAATAATTACAAGTAAACATCTTCCCGTAGGAAATATAAAATATTGTTATATAGAAGCAACTTCTTATGTTACAATAGATAAAAAAATAAACGATGATATTGCAACATTTATTAAACAAAATAATTATAACTCATTTACATTTACAAACTTTAGCAACACAATTATCTATTTTAGAAGATAAATGGTCACCAAGAGACAGGGAAAAGAGAAAATGTTTGAAAATAAAACTATCACCTCTGCTTTAATAAAACCTCCTTTAGAATCAACAAAAAATTTAATACTAAAACCCCTATTAATGAAGAATTTTTAGAAAAATTAACAAAGAGATTAAGTGGACTAAAAATTAATGAATCCATTAAAGTAATAAGTGAAACATTTAATGTAAACCCCCATTTTTTGGTTAGGGTTTTACCCATTTTAGTTTTGTCCAGTTCGGGCAATCTCAAGTTAATTCTATCGAGCTCGAGCCAGAACAATATTAAGAATATGAATATGAAGCTCAGATGGCCGTATGAGCATGTTATAATGGCTGAGTATGTCGACATGTAGATGATATGATCATAAGTTATCAATGTACACTTAGGTATACCGATTTGTTTGTATGTGTTAGCCAGGATTTTAGGCCTAGATCTAGGCCGTTACAGCATTTAATATCCGTTTGGGGATTTTTCGGGTATTCCATTTGCATGCAGCATAGGAATTTTAGATCATTCGATTATGACCCTGTGGGCCCAGGTTGATTTAGTTTAGGGTTCGATGTCCATTTAACTTTCTTGCCTCGATTCTTACCTATAGAGTCAATTTTATGACTCGAGTTAGTTTGGACTTTTGATGGTCTCGATCTGAGCTTTTCGTCTATATATATAGTGGTTGTACCCATAGGTAGGCCCTACTAGGCTACTTGTTGTCGGATGTCCAAATCGTGTCACACAACAATATCTGAGCTTTATCTTCACCCGTTGATTTTCAGAATTTTCACGATTTTGAAATTTTCCACTGTTACATCGCCGTCACTTCGGCTTACCGCTGGTGATTCTCCGCCTCACCCCCAGCCACCGTATTGGTACGACCGTGACCACCTCCCAGCCGGATTTCAATCCGTACCTACGATCACAGGCGCCAGTGTAGTTGTCGTCGGAGACGACAATTTTGGCTTCGGTTTTTGCCACTACTGCCACCCGTTCGGGTCATTTTTCTGTGCCAGCGAGCCACCATCGGCCGATTCGACCACCCCGACAGCTTCCCCTCATCGAGATCTCCATTTTGAGACCGACACTGACCATTGTTGTGGCCACGATGGCTGTCGCTGACGTGCCGCACAGGACAACAATGCTGCCCCTTTTCGGTTGATTTCCGGCCTGCTAGTGGCCAGACTCCACCGGTCGACTACACTAGCAGCTTCGCCTTTACCTCCTCTATCGATCTTGACCGATGGCGATACCAGCCGCACTGCCGTCGACGTTCTCTGGAGACGGGCACTGCCGCCCTCTATCTTGCCTGTTTGCCCGTTCAGCCAGTTTGCGGTCCTCTTGCTTGCAACAACGTCCACCAGCCCATGACTGTGGTCGCTTGCCCGCTAGACCATGTCCGAGTCTACCTGTCCAGTTCAGTCCACCTAGCTAGCCCAGCCCATTTTCCAGACTGGGATGGTTTAGGCCATTCGGGTTGGTCTAGTTCAACTTGGTTCGATCCGGTTCAGCCGGTTTTCGGCTGTTTCTCGACCGTTTTTGGTAATTCGAGAACCCTTACATTAGTTTGTATGCATATTCACATTATTTAGTATAATTTGATGTTGCATGTATTTTTATTTATTTATTTATTTATCTATTATTTATTTATGTATTCATTATTTATTTATTTATTATTATTATTATTTAATTATTTTTATTTATATGTTTATCGTATATGATATATGTTTACATGATTATTTGTTAATATTAATATTATATTTATTTATTAATGTTAGTCTTTTTATGTTTACTAAATTTTATATATTTATTTATTTATTCATTTACTTGTTCGTTACATGTATGTTATTATTTAATTGTATTTAATTACATATTCTCTAATGATGACTATGATATTATTATTCATGATTAATTAAAATTATTTATTTATTTATAGGATGACTATGTATTTATTTATTTAATTGTTTATATGGTTACCAACACAAGTATATATAATATTTACTCTTATTTAGCCATTTACGTATATAATATATGATATTATTATTTTATTATTAGAGTATTGATTGTTTTTATGCATTTATTATCTATCTATTTATTCATAATTATATTTATTTATTATTTATTATTAGTTATTCTTTTTATTATGTCTTGATTTATGTGTTGTGTTTTTAACGGTATGTTTATTTAGTATAGTCTTTTTATTAGGATGTATTGATGATATGAGCACGTATTACGAACATGCATCATATAGGGATGCTAGTATTTTTACTTAGTAGTAGGTTCCGATGTAGGTTTTGGAGTCCGAGCTCACCGTAGTTGTGTAGATATGCTTGGAGCTTGGACCACAGGTCCGTAGGACTGTCCCTCTCTGCTTGACTCCTTGCGTGTCGAGTTTAATCGTGTTTTATACGTACGACGGCATCGGCGGAGTTTTATCGGATCCCTCCGATGTCAGGCTATTTAGTCGTGTTTTCTATGCATGTTTAATAAAACTACATGGATGAGATCCCTTGCTGGTTTTCGAACTTAAGCTCCATAAATTTATGATATAAGCCTCTTTCTTAAGCCTATTATATAAGTACACACATTTTTACGAATTTCACGAATAAGAGAGTGAGCAGTATGAAGATATGTATGAATCGCACTAGTTCTCCTTCAAACCATGAGGTAGTGCAGTGTATGATGGTACTACGTAATGCAGTGCATTTCTGAAATATGTGGCACTAACTTAACTATTTCTTTTGCCACTCGAGCACCGTGGTGGGTGATATGGAAGGTGTGAGGGCGTAAGCACTGTATGTATGTATGAATATGATTATGAGCTATGCATGCAAGCCGACAATTGCTTAAGTATGTTTGCTTACCACCCAGTGTGAGGCTATCTTGAAGCTTTATAAGTTTACGTGGGTAATGGAATACTCATTTGCCAGATTGTATTAGTTATTTTTTAGATCAGTAACATTCGTTACTGACGGTTTTCATATAATATATGTAGGTCATGCAAATTTTGAGTCCACTATGGTGGGAAGACAAATAAACGCTATACCCACTTAGGCTCAACACACTTATTTCCTTTATTGTTTTTATTTATATTTGTTGTGTTGGATGCATGTTTAACAATGTCTTCCATTCTCATGATACCAAGAGGGTTATTTTAATTTATTTTATCGATCGAGTCTTACTGACCAATAATATTAAACATGACTCGACTCGATCATAACATTTCTGATTTCTAATATTAAAGAAATACTTATTCAATTTTCTGAAAAAATTGAAATGACTAAACCTTTGCAAGCTCAACCTCTTCCAACAGGAAGACATTACTATCAAAGGCCTACACTAGCTTTATTATTATTTGTAGAAAATTTTATAAATTCTGGACTATCATATACTAGTAGATCTATTTATGAATGAAATATAGATGGTCAATCAAAATATCAAATATTAAAAGTTATTTAATCTATTCCACTATATACAAAACAACAAATAATTCTGATAGACAAATAGCTGAATTTATTGCTACTGGATTTTTGTATATTAAAAGGTTGGTAGGATCATTATCTACAACCTGTACAAAAATTAGAAATTCTATCAGCCACTAAAATAGATGCTAATACAAATCAAGTTGTTGAAGATGCAGTTTATACTTTAATCTTAGCTATATTACATAATTTTGTGGGAGATCCAAGCATATTAAAAGAAAGAACTCAGGAACTAACAATGAGTTTAAAATGTCCATTATTAACATAAGAAAGAACTCACGAACTAATTATGAGTTTAAAATGTCCATTATTAACATATTATAAATGGTACCATGATACATTTTTAACTTTATTATTCCAAAGAGATAATTCTAATTCAGAATTTTGGAAAGAAAGATTTATAGCTGGATTACCTCCTCTATTTGTAAAAAAGTTCGAAGTAAATTAAGAAGTCAAAATAATGGTACTATACCTTATGATACTTTTATGTTTGGAAAATTACATAATGAGATTGTAATAGAAGGATTAAGTCTATGTAATGACTTAAATCTTAAACAACAACTTAAAAAATAAAAACTTTTAGGCAGAAAAGAATTGGGAGAATTTTGCAAACAATTTGGAACACAAGTCTCTCCAATTATTCCTCCTAAATCTACAAATATAAAGAAATTTTTTTCTAAAAACCCTTCTTTAAAATAAGAAAAAAACATTTGGATAAAAAAGAAATTAAAGATAAAGGAAAAAAAGGTAATTAATAAAAAACCTAAACAAATTAACCTCAAGCTAGTAAAACTAGACTAATAGTATGTTGTGATTGTGGTCAATCTAGACATACTAGAAACCAATGTAAATTAAAAAAGAAAATTAAGGAACTTAATATTCCTGATGAAGAAAAAGAAAATTTATATTCTTTATAAGAAGAAATAAGTGATACATCTGAATATGAAGCTCTAAAAATCGATAAATCAAAATATTCTACTAGAGAATCCAATACAACTTCATCAGATTGTGAATGTAATGATATTTACGATGTTTGTAATGCTTTAAATAATTTAAGCATTAATATGATAAATGCTCAAGAATCTTTATTATTAGACCTAATAGATAATATACAAGATAAAGAGCAAAAAAGACAATTAATAAAAAAGGTTATAGCCTCTACAAGAGAAAATAAGTTAAAACAAAAAATGGAAGCTATAATTGATCCCTCTTATTCTAATTCTATGACAGAAGTCTTTGATAGAATGAAAAAGGAAAAACCACTTACACTACAAGACTTACTTCAAGAAATAAATACATTAAAATATGAAGTTGTACAGTTAAGAAAAAGAATAAAAATAATAGAATTAGTAGAAGAAAATAAAATTACATCTGATAATGAAGATAAAGATTTAAAATTTTTTGAAGATTCAGAATTTCAAGTAGGAGAAACTTCTAAAGCTATAGAATTTCAAGATTATTTAAATGTAATTGAACAAACTATATCTAGAAAATATATTTTAAAAATAAAAATAATTCTTGATAAAAAATTTATATTAGAAACATTAGCTTTAGTTGATACCGAAGCTGATAGAAATATAATCCGTGAAGGATTAATTCCTACTAAATTTTATAAAAAAACTAAACAAGCTTTATCTATTGCTAATGATCAAAGATTAAAAATTCAATATAAAATTATTTTTAATCTTCCAGATTTATTATAAATTATTTATGACTTATTCTGTTTATTATCTGTGCTTTATGCTTTGTTTCTCTCTTTGTTAGTTTATTTATTTGTCAGTAGGATTAAGATCCAATGGCCCAAAACGCGCGGCCAATTTTGCCACCCCCTCTTCCCCTTTTTTTCGCCTTTCCTCCCCGACTAGTTTTCCCTGCCCCTGGCCCCGCCCCACCCTCAGCCCCACACCCCTGGCCCCTCCCGTAGCCTCCGTCCCCCACTACCCCTGCTCGCAACCGCAACGCCCCCCCCCCCAGGCCGCCACCTTCCTCCCCTGCCCGCCCGCAGCCGCGGCTCCCTATTTTCCCTACTGCCCCGAGCGCCACCTTCCACCCCTCCCCCCCACCCACCCCACCCACCTACCTACTCACAAGCCGCTCGCGCCCAGTTGCCGCTGCATGCTTTCCACCTGGCCCACCCACGCCTAACCCACCAACGGTGAGGTGGTGACAGCGTTGGCCAATGGGCAGCCGACGATGGGTGGCGCAGCAAAACATAGAGGAGGAGAAACAAGGGAGGGTAATTTCGTAATAAAAATTTGACTTGAGTCTAGATGGAGTCAAATTTTTATTACGAAATAAATTTTTAAAAAATAAAATAATTTCGTAATAAAAACTTGACTCGAATTGGGATTGAGTTAAATTTTTATTACGAAACTACTATCCCATGTTTCTTCCCCCTTATATTTTGCCACACCACCCCACCGTCGATGGCCTCACCACTGGCTAGCGTTACTACCCTCCCATATTTCTTCCCCCATATGTTTTGTCGTGCCACCCCATTGTCGACGACCTCGCCGCCAGCTGCCCACTGGTCAACGTTGTCGCCGCCTCACATTGGTGGGTCGGGCGTGGGTGGGCCGACTGGAAAATGCATGGGCGGTCATTAGCAGGTGAAGTGGGGCGCCAGCCGGGGGGGGCGTAGGGGTGGGGGTGGTGGAAGGTGGCGCGAGGGCCGGGGGAGGGCAGGGCGGGGGTGGGGCAAGACTGGGGGTGAAGCGGGGACAGGGAGTAGCGGAAACTGGCAGGGGAAGGAAAAACAAAAAAAAGGAGAAAGGGGGGAATTGGTATAGCGTTTTGGGCCGTTGGATTTTGATCCAATGGCCATACTATTATGCATTGCATGCACTACAAAATGTTGCAGCGCATAGTAACATTACCCAATATATATAATCATGTTAGCCCCCCACTAAGAAGCTCCTATGGCAAGAAGATAGCTAGATAATATACAATGGTGCAATTTTGACTATACAAAGCATTTAATAATGCATAATTATTCAAATAATTGGTGAAGTTATGTTAATCAATCACAGGCAATTAAATATTAATCAATCAAGCTCACCAGAACTTGGCGTTGCCGGCCGCCGGCCACATGAGCTTGGAGAACGCGCGGGCAGTGTCGAGCTCCGTCGCTTCATGAGCTCTCATAGAGGGACGGCGTCATGACCGCCGACGTAGCCAAAGTAAGGCTTGGTGCTGGCGCTCTTCTTCTTCGTCTCCGGTGGTTGGTCGAACAATACCCCCTCATGGCATCAAACACGGACCGTCGGAGCTCGGGCGGGATGCCGTCATAGAGCACCCGGAAGCAGCCCATCTGCTCGCAGGCCTCCCTTACCTCTTTGCAGACCATTGCCCATTGCTCGGTGCCCGGTTGCACCGATCTTGGGTCCTTGGACAAATTGATCAAAGTGATCTCCTCCACTACTACCTCCAATCCCATAGCTTCAAAAGCTTAGTATAGAGTGTGTATACTACTATAGATCAACTCTTTGTGTCTCTATTGATCATGGGTAGCTGTATATATAGACATGGAGCTCTTCCAAGGACGTACCTAGTGATTCACTCCTGGGCCCCGTCTCTTTCTCGTGGCTTTTATGGAAGGCTGCCTGATGAAAAACATTTGAGCTGGAAATGGGTAGTTCTGCATTTGTTGATAAGCATGTGGACAACACTCGGTTGGGAAATTCAATGTTTTTGGATCAGGTGGCATTTATGTACACACAGATCCCTTACTTTTGTCTTCAATGCAAGAATCAGCTGGAAGCTTCAAACAAGTCAATGCATGCATATGATATACTTCTGTAAGAATAATGCTTGCTAGCTAGCTAATAGACAACGTGACACTGTGTTTATCCATTGAAATCAGAAGTAGTTGACAGCAAGTGTTTGTTAATAACAAGTTATAAGCTATGAGGTATCACGTCAATATGTTGCCACTTCTTTCACAAGGCATGCACCTGGCCACAGTTGACATCATCCAATGAATCGTACTACAGCCCTGCCATGGAAGGGGCCGATCTTTTGCCATATTCTAAAATACAAAACTGAGCTTAGCTAGAGTCGAGTGAGATGGGTGGGCGATGACATACATCTTTGGAAAGATGTAGCCTTGATTTGATGACCGTCCATTCGATGCCTACAAATATCTGTGTAAAAGTTTCTCATCAAACTTCATGATCATGTAGCAATATTTCAGGTCCAGGGTAGGCCAGATGAACAAGGCTTCTCATGTCACGACATTCTAGATGGATATACATACTTTCCATTTCTCAGGCATAATAGGAATTAATTTATAACTGTTACAGTTCATAACAGTAAATGTCTGCATATATAATGTGTGGTAATTTGATTATTCACAGACTACGGAGTTTGCTTTTTCACATCCAAATATTCTGGGCTATGAAACAAATCGGAGCTCAATTATACTCGAACGAAGTATAATAGTATACAAACATGGAGGTATAAGTGCATTATAAGTTCCCATTGTTTCCTACATATATATTTCTTAATTAATTCTAACAGTAGGTTACCATCATATTAGATGCATACACTGCTTCTTAAATCTTTTTGCCAAATTATATGTAGTTCTTTGTCATGATATGCGGGGATTGAACTTGGATTATTGAAGTCATTTCATCGTTTTGGCTAGAAAATATTTATTATAGAGGCCAAAAATTTATAACAAATTAATTGACGTTACATTCCAATTATTGTGGATTGTATCTAAGCAACATACCAAGCTCTTGTGCAATTCATAATAGTTAGCTGCAAGGTAGACGATCATACACCTGCCAAGGTCAAAATATCAAGAACATAATAATCAATTTAACTCCAATGTGTTACAAAAGGGCTATTCCTTCGTATACTTGTGTATATCTCTACTTGTTGCCTTAAAAAATTAGGGAAGGGATACTTTAAAAAAGGCTATTTGGAGCTCGAAAAAAGGCCTGCATGTTCGGAATGAAAGTTAAGACAATAAGAGTTATTTAAAATAGGCTCCCAGGATAATGAGGCAGAGTGTGGTATAATTTTACAAATTCATAATTAAAATGATACAACACTATTTGGTGAAACAAATAGCCCATTTACTACAATTTTTTTACTTTTGTCCATTGCAAGCTGTGGAATATACTTAAAGTTGTCATTGGCTAGGGAGAGAATATAGCAAACAAAATAATCTTATAAATCATGGAGAAATATCTCTAAGGTATGTATACTTCATGACAATATAATTGTGGACTATATTGTCATAGGTATGTATTCATTTGAGATATTATCCCATAATTTTTAGAATTATATTATAGAGTTTACTATCCCCCACGATAGTATAGACTACATTGACCTTAACTATGTTCCACGCCTTATCATGAACAAAAGTGGAATTTTTTTGTAGTGATTAGAACATGAGTCAATAAAAATAAATATTGTATTGGAACAAATATATTATTTGGATCTAGTACTTATGTCCTTTTTAGTTGGTCATTATAAATCCCATATTATGGATTTATTGAAATTTATTAATAATTTCATTTTAACTTCCAAATTGTGGGCTTAAGTTCTTGACCTAAATAAGGATTATTAAATTAAGGACAATAAGCCGGCTGTTGAGCATGAATTATTTCAACTAACGGAGAAATAAATTCGTTATGTTCTTGATCTTAATCTTGCATTGAGATTGTGGTTAGGTAGTGACTACTATACAAAATGAGTTATCAGTACAAAAAGGACTTCTTGGCCTTTTAAAAAAACCATAGAAACGAGTTTTGCTTTTCGTTGTACTTAGTTACACTTTTTCACATTTATTAGAATAGAAGAGAAAGAATTTAATATTATATTTATATTTGTGGATAAATATGTGTAATTTTTTTCCGCGCCTAAAACCGTAGAGAAAATTTTCATCACATGACTTTTCGCCACTCAATTTTTATTCACAATTTTATAGTGTATTTTAAATTTATTGAACCATGGAGGAAATTTAAATTTTTGGTAGTATGATAACATTAAACAAACATACAAAAACTTTTAGCAGTTTGTATAATAAAAACATACCATCTTCATAGAATCATTATATTATTAATTCTCATTCATTAAGAAAACCCCCAGACTATCTGTCCATAATCAAGTAGGACAAGATTTGATATTAAATATAGTATGTAAGACTTTTAGATAAGATTATTTCATGTCTTGGCTTCTGGACACAGAGGACATAAAGATGGCTACAGTGGACAACGAAGTCACTGTAGAGAAACATGGAAAGCTGGTAACAGTTGAGAGGAAGAAGGCTCCTCAAGGAGGCTACTAATGTGACACATAAACGAAATAGATTCCCATCTATCAGATAGCAAATTGATAGCTCGTCAAGCTACAATTGCTAGGCCAAACAATTGAATTATCAAATCATGAATCTTGAAATAATCCCGAGATTACATTGGGTGCTAAGACAAGCCTAAAAGAAAATTTCAGATCAATTCCATCCATAGGACTTTCTACACATATACTGTGGGTTGGGATAAGTGGGCCTCATTATTGAATTGGATTGAGCTGAAACTTTTGTTGGGCCTTCTGAGTAGGCCACATTTCACGTCTCCACCTTCATAGACGTCTATGCAGTATCATCTCGTGCTGATTTATTTATTACATTAAAAAAATTATATATAAGAATATATATATATATATATATATATAAAATATGTTTATTATATTATACGGGCTACTAAAAACTTGAAAACATATATAGTTTATATGATTATGGTTAGGGCTGTTGGTGCTACTCATTAGCTGGGATGATCTCCTCCGGGATTCTTAAATTGACAAATATATATATATAGATACCCGAACATCACTCAAATATTGCCGACCTCATAAAGCCTAAGATGACATGTAGAAACCTATGACAGAAACCCAACAGGAGTGCAAAATAATGTGCGTGAACTTGAGGGTCCATGGCAAGAAATTAACAACAGAATATAAGCTGCAAGTACTAGGTTAGGCAGGCCTATGTGCAACGTGTATGTAGGAGATAAATTTTAAGTTGCAAAAATGGATATGAATTGTGACTATACCATATATATATATATATATATATATATATAATGTTGCAAAGGACTGTCGTTAGATTTCGATCCAGCGGCCCACAAGCTACAAAGAATCCAAAACCCCCTACCCGCCCCCGTCCCTAGGTGGCACTACCGTGGCCACCCCTGGAGGGCCCCTTGAGGGGGGTGGTCATGGTCGTGGCAGGGGCGCCGGGCCGGGGGTGGGGGGCAGCGGTGGGGTGGCGGGGGTGGTCGGTCGTGGGGTAGCGGGCAAGTGGGTCGCGGCGGGATGCTTGTGGCTTGTGGGCCGCTAGATGAAAATATATACATATATTAAGGTACAAGCTACAAAGAATGTTGCAATGGACTGTCGTTAGATTTCGATCCAACGGCCCACAAGCTACAAAGAATCCAAAACTCCTCTACCCGCCCCTGTCCCTAGGTGGCACTACCTTGGCCACCCCTGGAGGGCCCCCGAAGGGGGTGGTCATGGTCGTGGCAGGGGCCGCCGGGCGGAGGGGGCAGCGGTGGGGTGGCGGGGGTGGTCGGTCGTGGGGTAGCAGGCAAGTGGGTCGCGGCGGGATGCTTGTGGCTTGTGGGCCGCTAGATGAAAATATATACATATATTAAAGTGTGAGCTTTGTAAGTGGCTAACTCAAAACGAGGACTCTTTGAATGCTAGGCTCTAGTCATCACACATTGGCCATGTATATCTTTGGTTGCCTCTTCTTCCTGTACTTGCAGATTGTTGTTTTCCTACCAAAATGCGGCTAAAACAAAACATTCTTGAAGCCCAAAATCTGATGTGTTGAGTGGCTATAATAATTTTAAAATTCTTTTTGATTTTAAAAACTCTACGAGTCAATTCAACTTTTGAACGGGAATAAACATGAACATGTTTACCCGTGTTTGGGGTCTGATAAATCATATCTACATCCTTCTCCACTCGATGAATTTTGCAATAGGTCATGATAGTTTCCACAACATAAGGAAAAGATAAAAAGAAGAATAGGATAAAAAGAGCAGAAAAAAGAACCAGAAGGAAGGGGAAGAGCCCCTCACCAAAGATTCATCTCCGATGATTTCCAAGCCCACTAGATGAGAGTTTGAAGTGCCCCAGACATCATTTGGCAGACCACCACGGCAAGAGAGCCTCGTCGTGGCGGGAGAAAATCACGAAGGGTTGTTTCCTTATTGTTTTACAGGTTATTTCCATTGAGGTTTGGGCCCTCCGTCCTACTAACCCAGGCTGCAGCCGCCTCAACACGGATGACACAACCTAGTTGAGATCCATTGTCGAAGAGGGTCGAAGTAGTTGCAATTTTGCCATAAAGCACTCGATCAAAGCTAGAAATAGGTGAAAGAGGCCAACTTTGGAGCATGTCGTCGACCAACTAGTATCATTACAGATCAAATCCGAATGCTAAGATTGTAGCCTAAACATCCCTCTGTCAACCCATGCCTTGCCACCCTACCGAAGAAGCCTGCCGTCATCAAAAAATAGCCTAAAGAACTCCCACCAAAGCAGCGAAGCAAAAAATGCTAGAAAAATGACTAACTTTGGTCCCACCGAACCCACTCCACTCGTTCAACCCAAAGCGAAGACTTAATCGTGGAGGCGGCAATTCCACGCCCAAACAACTTTATAGCTTGTGAGCCAAATTTTATGGATCACTCTATACTAACTTATTTGGTAATTAATGCCCTTAAGTCATATCATAAAAGTAGTCAAAACATATTATTTTTTAAAATTAGCTATTCAATATTTTTAAGTAATATAAATTATATATTTATTAATTTCAAATGTCAAAAAATAATATATACTAATTTTATTAAATTATTTATATAATTAAAATTTTAATATAAATGAGTCCAAGTTGACTTAAAGTCGCCTCCGAGTAAACTCTACTCCGTGAAATGCCTAGTTGATTCCAAATTTTTAAGTTTTTAAACTATGATGGCAATTAGGTCGGTAGATTCAACTTTTGGGATCTCTCAAGTGTATAGTACCTTTTTTTGTATGGTGAACAGGGTGGGGATGCACTTCTAATGGCTTTGATTCATTTCTAAGAAGTTGAGATTTTACTTTCTCCTTTTTATTAAAAATTATGCCATGGTAATTTTTAAGTTCATATCTTAGCCCAAAAGGTACATAACATTTAGGAATTAGGATGTTTTAAAGGGTACTCAACAAATGAGGTCTTAAGTTTGCTCAACTCTAATTTGGCCATTGTCTTTAAATCGAACTTCTTGTAGTCATTTTGGCTTTCAGTTGAGCTCGAACCAACTTAATTTTTTTTGGTATTAACTCATACTAAATTTTCATCTTAGGAATTAAAATATTTATTTCATTATAATATTGTGTAGTAAATAAAAGCACTATTTATGGTCTATTTTGTGAGTTATGCTTTATAAAAGAAATCAAATTTGACATATACAAATACTTTTTTTAATATACACTAGCAAACTCAATGCAGACTTGAGCCAATTAATTAAACATAAACAAGCCCAAAATGTTTGCTCCATTTAATGTTAGCTAATTTCGTAAAAAGCTTTTTTATGGTGCCGACAATTGCGAATTCCATCTATGAATAGCCTCCAATATCAATCAACCTGAATGACCCATCCTTAAAAAAAAGATTATCAAATTAAAAACCTACTAGGATACCCAAATCTGAAGCCACAAGTTCATCAAGAACATCTTAATCCGTCTTAATTAGATAAAGCCATTGGAGTTATTAGACTTCTATCAATTATATGTTTGATGATAGCACGTGGATTTCAAGCTCCTTACTGTTGCTAGTAAACAAAATACAAATCGAGTCATTGACATCAAAACTCCACAAAGTCTTCTTGCTTTTATGCAGCTTTTTCTATTAGCTTTATTCCAACAATACAAGACGTTGGATCTTCTTCTTACTTTCAGATAAATATAGCCATCACATGCTAAGGAGTTGGAAACAGTGACAATCTTCCATGCTTGGTACCCAAGTACATTCGCCCATCATTGAAAAAACTTCGCAAATATATTGCCAGTTTATGTGCTATGAAAGATTAAGAAATGATTGCCCAGCTTTTTGTTGTGTTCATGTACACGGAGAAAGAAGGAGCCATAGATGATTAAGAATATATCTGACAAAATGAGTCGGAAATCAGTCATGAAGAGAGAAGTTTTCCAGAGAGGCCTGTGATAGCCTGCAACGTATAATGTCCGATGGGTGGACGAGTGAGTGTCATCAGAGTACTCTCCCCATCTGCTCCACCTCCAAATTGGAGGTGACCCTAAAGGTCAGATTTCCCACATGCTGACAAAGAAAGCAGGGAAGTCACACAGCAAAAAAAGCCCAAAAAATGAGAATTTCCAAGATCGTCACTTCCTAAAGCCATAACGTCATCAGAAACGCTCAGCCCATGATTGAATGTTTGATGAGAGACAGAGACGGATCGATAGAAGGACAGAAAGCCAAAAACCAAAGGCAAAGGCAAAGTTGGGTAAGTATACATGGAGAAAGTATTGAGTCTATTGACCAAGCCTTCAATGCCTTCTGAACATTGTTCCACGCATATGCTCTGCCGCGAGTTCTGACCGAAAATGAAATGAACGGAAGGGATGACGTTATCTTGGCGTGGGTGCGTGGTTGGAAGCGTGTGTTTGGGTTTTGGTATTGAATGTTATGCTTTTATCTCTTCCCATGTTTTTACATTTTCATATGTCAGTGCACGGCAGAGAAGGAGATGGTGAAGTGAAGCGTTGTTGATTGGTGTTTAGTGTAGTCGCACCACCCAGGAGAGCAGCAGAGCTGAGTGGGGAGAGGAGGGGCCTCTGAAACATCATCATCTGATGAACCAGACAATCATCAACGTTGGGAAAAGCACAGCCCCATCATTGTCTCAATAATCGGCAAAGGATGGGGAGATGCCTCCTCACCTCCTCTATCTTATATATGCGTCTCATATCTGGTATGTGGGGGGTGTGAGTAGTATAGTAGCCCCCTCACTCAAGAGTTCCATTGATCTCTCATCTCCTCTCTTCGTAAGAGATCAAAATTGACTTTGGGGAGATTTCCATCGTGTCGAGCGCCGTATTGAATAAAAGCTGCTGCTCTCTACGAGCATGCAAACTGCAGGGGCTGCCCTGCGTCTTCCCTTCTCCCTTTCTCATTCACTCCGCCATTAAATTGAGCCATGGAAACACGTTCACTCTTCCAGTCCTCGCCTGCCACCCACATTACCTACGCAACAAAACTTATTTCCTATGAACAAAACAATACCCAACAAGAAAGATCTTATGCTCTTTGTGCTATATATGTTCGTCACGTCTGATTCTCTTTTTTACAAGCCCCGATCAACCAACCGATTACAAGACCCATGTCATATATTTTCCATCGTTTGTTAGAAAAAAGGAAAAAAATAGGAAAGACGAGATGCCAAGACCCCATGCAAAATTGGTTTTATGTACAGTGACCACAAGGCCTTCTAAATCCTAAGCCTTCTCTCCTTGTTCGACTTGGTCAAAGTTGTAATTTTCTGAAGAAAAAAAGTAACCAAAGTATTTTCATTGGGACGGGGAGAGGAGAAGTTGGGAATTTTGGACGTTGTCGCGTCCTCAACCGTCCACCACCGTTTGGAGATATCACGGGCAATGCTGACGGCGTCAGAGCATGATCCCAACAAGCCCCTCCTTGTGAACCCCACCGCGTACAGCCCGTTTTCGCCTCCCCAGCCGTTAGGAAACGGCGTTTGGGGCATCCCTTCCTCCGTGAAGAAATCGCTCCCCTACACATTGAAATGACGGTTATATCCTTTTAAGAGCAATAAACAGGCACTATACATTGTCTATCTATATCTATTAAAAGATATGAAAAAAATGATTGAAACTCTCGACACCTTGATTGATTTAAAGGTTCCGGTACTATATGAGGAAGGAAGTGGTAATTAGATCTTGCAAGGACTAGTTTTTTATTGAGTGTTCTTACCTTGAGCCAAGAGGGGACGTTGCTCTTATAACCAGTGGCCAAAATGATGGAGTCGAACTCAATCTCAAGACCATCCACGAACTTAGCTCCTCTCCTAGTGATCTCCTTCACCCCTTTCATCACCTATTATAGTTGCCCGAGACAAAATTAGCTCCATAGAAGCAAATTATTAATTATGAAACAAACATATTATATATACATCGCATGAGACAAAGCGTACCTTGATTTTGCCGGCTTTGATGGCCGAAAGAGCACCCACGTCGAGCACAGGGGTCTTGCCGGTGGCGTTCTTGAGCTCGATCGGGCCGGTGGAGGGCCGGCGCAGGCCGAGGCGGTCGGTGCTCCCCAGCTTCGCCTCGGCGACGAGGAGGAGTAGCTTGTCGACCAGCTTAAGCGGGAGCCACTTGAGGAGGGCCATGGCGATGCCGAAGGTGGAGAAGCCGAGCATCTCCCTGGGGAGGATGTGCACCTGCGGGATTTCAGATGGCAGGGGGCCAGGAACGTGGTCAGAACGATAATGAATGTAGATGAGCTAGATAAAGCAAGCTATGGCTTCCTACTGCTTGTCATAAGAGAAAAATAAAGACAAACTCCACATTTGGAAAGGAGACCAAAAGAAGTGGCCACGTTGAAGCAGCTTGGGTATATTTTCAGGGTTGTGTGATGAAATCGTGAGGGTGAACTAGTGTACAAGTCTAGCCATAACTTATAAGACACTGGGAGCTAGTAATCTTACACACAACACTGTACTTGCACTTCCCTGTGGCATTAGCTAATTATCACTATAATATATAGCACAGATTCCAAAAGAGAAACCCAAGAAACATGAGTTTTTGGAGATCAACTTGGGATAGCATGAAATTAAGAGAAACGTTATGAGGATGTCATGGAACGTACTGTGTTTCTAACCACCATGTGAGGGGTGGCATTGTGGGTGGACAGGTCCAAGCTCACCTCCATGCCGGAGTTCCCACAACCTACAACCAACACTCTCTGCTTCTTGAAGTCTGCCCCTGTCTTGTAGACGCTTGTATGCAGAACAGGGCCATGGAACCTCTCGAGCCCGGGGATTTCCGGCACCACCGGCTCCGCATTCTCCCCGGTAGCGACGACGAGCCACCTCGACACATACTCGGCAACCGGCGTCCGCACCCTCCACACGCCGTCACCAGCAGCGGTGGGATGGAACTGGGCATTGAGCACGAGGTTGCCGAAGTGGGGGCGGATATCGAAATGAGCGGCGTAGGACTCCATGTAGGAGACGAACTGCTGCTTGGAAGGGTACTTGGGGAAGTCGGAGGGGAAGCCCATGAGAGGCAGCTCGCAGAACTGCTTGGGCAGGTGGAGCTTCAATCGGTGGTAGGTCCGGTTCTGCCACAGAGACGCTATGCAGTGTGCTCGTTCCAGCACAAGTGACGGCACGCCGCTCTTAGCCAGCAGCGTCGCCACGGCCAGCCCCGACGGCCCAGCGCCGACTATGATAGGCCCCGGCGACCACTCCCTCCTTATATCGTCTCCTTCCCGGCACAACCCCATGAAAAAAACAGAGGAAGAAGTGAGCTCAGTACTGTGGTGGTGGGCTTGGGAGGGCGTTGGGGTGGTGGGAGGAATGAAGGGAAGAGAAGGGCATTTATAGGGGAGAGGAGAGGCGTGAGGAATAAGGAAAAATTTGGTTTTCTTTCTCAAGGCTCTTCTACCAGAAGGGATGTAGACATCGGAGGGGAGTTGATAAAGGTATTAAATAAACAAAAATCAAAATGAGTACTCGATATTTGAGAATACATATGTATTGATTGAAATACGGAGCTTGTAGAGGTGTGAAAAAATAGAGGGAGGAAGAATGGCGTCCAGACGAGTTTGGTGACGCATCACAGCTTGGGGCTCTGTTGCATGGTTAGGGGCAGGACAGAAGGGAAGGTAAGGGAGGAGGGGAAAAGGGAGGTCCACCATGGATACACATTCCTTACACTGAGGTGGCGAGCTTTTATTTTTTGGATGCATTGAGTACCCCCCCACAAATAGCATTTCAGACTCGGATCTTTTGCAAGATTTCTCAGAAGTTGCTTTTGGCTTACCTGCTTAATCTTGCTGGCTTGCTGTACCAATTCTCTTCCAACCCCATTCTGAATGTTTGATTGTTTTTCTTTAAAAAATTTCAGGTTTTTGTGTTCTTCGTATCTAGTTAAGTCGGTGGAAGCTAGATTAGATTGAGAGTAGTTGAAGGCATCTTAGTCTGTCAGTACCCGGTACTTAACCAGATTTTGGGTCGTCCAAGTGAAGACACGCATAGAACACTCTTACATTTATTTAAACTCTTGTTTGACTTGGCATTCTATAGCGAACAGATATAAATTACTCAACTTCTTCGCATTAAGGGTAACTGATTTTGCTTATAAAGGGTTTGACTTGCCCTATTTAGCTCCCACTATGTCGCCATGCAGTTTGGAGCTATATCTTCCCCCATTTCGCCACTTGAATTCATTTCCCCAATGGAGGGAGAGGTTGGCGGAGGTGAGCATTCATCAAATCTTGGGCAAATCCGGGCTCCCCTCTGGCATTTCTTCTTTAATCCATGATAAGGGCTGATCAGATAGTAGAGACTCTTGAGGTTGACTCCCCACCAAATGCGCTTTTTACCCATATTACTAAGCGTTGAAAGATGGTAGTAACACACTAACACTATAACAAGCCCATGAAGATAAGCAAAGGGAGGACATTTCTTTGGCAAATGAGGGAAACTAATTCTACATTAAGCTGATTGGTGCTTTCCAAGAGAGCCCCGTGTTGCCAGGTGGGGCATGTAGAAGCAAATTTTTGGGATTTCTGGTAAAAGCTTTTGGGTGGCGTTCAGTAAATGGAAGGAGCTTTTTACTATAGCTCAATGGAATTTGGCCCTGCCTGCTCCTTTTTTGCTTCCAACATATAAATGGAAGTGAAAAGTTGCCAGGCCGAATTCTAAGAATCTTCTTTGATGCGATGCTTTCCTTTCGGACGTCGGAAGACCCCACCACGTCCGTGTCCGTGCACGAGTTTTCGTGCGTATCAATAATTGGGTAAACGGGTCATAATTAGGCAGGGCTATCCACTTTAGGGCTGCTATAGGGGACCCGAAAGTCCGTTAATAGATTCCACATGCATGTTTTCAGACTTGACTGGTGGAGCTCCTTGTACGTATCACATTAGTCTTCCTGAAGAGCTTTTAAAATGTCAATGATTTGATAATGTGCGGAATTTCACTCAAGATGTTGCTATGTATGAGACCTTGGCGCTCCTTCCTCCAAACTCACTATTTATATTTCAGAAAAAAGGAGTTATGATGAATTTACAAGGAGTTATTCGTAGGACTTTGGATGAGGCAGACGAAGACGAATGACAAAGAACTTGCAGACATGGGGACATTTACTCGTTTGCCACTCGCCAATGCTAGATATATAGATTAGCAAGACTTTGAACTCATTGATTGATGAATAAAATTTCAGAAGCAGATATATGTTGTTCATAAACCGAAGTTCTTGTCCAAAAAACCATGCTAGGTAATTAAAGGCCGTGACTAGGATACCAAGAAAATGTTGTCATGGTTCAGTTGTAGGCGTGAATAAAGTTAGTATTTCAAGTGAATTGGTCAATTGGCAGATCATAGAGTTCGACGTTCAAACTTCAAAGGGGCTAATTAAGCCAATTTTAGGTGGCAAAATATACTAAAAAATCTGTTCATCTACAAGTTTTTTGTTTTGTCAATCGATATTCGATATATTGTTTTGCTACTCGTAAATTTATGTTGTCGTGTATTCATATACGTATCAATCAGTGGAGAGTGTAATTAAATTTTGTTAGCTACCCTAGTCGTATAATAATGTTTGTGGAACAGCACTGTGAACTGCATGTGTACGTAGCACTCGTTAATTTACGCTTACAACAGACTTCAACTCATCAAAATGCGAGCAGATCACGCCTTTCTTATAATAGGCATTTTAGTCTACTGTCTTAATCTTTAAGTTACGTAAAGCATCTGCAGGTTGAGAGTAAACTTCATATATAAAACTACTAATTTCCCCATATATAACGTCTGATATTTTTGTTGTATACATATATATATATATATATATCGAATACTCGAATGATCGAACGCCAGACAAGCAACATGGCTACTATGTGCACAGCTGATCAAATTGGCAGTTGGCTCTTCCAACATATATAACAGGACAAAAGGAGAATAGAGGGGCAAAGAGTACGTCGATATAGGTGGGGGAGTGAAACAGCAATGGCATGCATGAACATATATGCAAACTGCCATTGTCCAATTCCTATCCGACTGTGGAAGCGACTATAGATTGCAGGCACACAGGGTGGGGAGATTCTATAGTTCTATGTGCATGGGTTCGGGTCCACTTGGGAAGACGACTAGACGGGCCAACGGAGAAGGGGCAGTACAAGTACCGAGTGTCGTTTTACTCGGAGGACCCCCTCAAAGGTTGTTCGGGTTATGCCGACTCGGTCGAGTCGCTCTGCCAATCTATACTAGCCGATTTGCCGTGAGATTTTGCCAGGCCCACCTGGCCCAGGCCAGGCCGCCACGGGAACCGGGCCCCCGCCCATGTTCGCACACCGGCCCGGTTCTCGCACGTGAGAAGCGCGTGGGGAAAGGTACAACTCGGGAGGGCGAGACCTGACCGAAATGAGCCCCTCCGATGATGTCATGTTCGGGTAGACACGTGGTGCTGGATCGCTGCCAGGTGGCTGCTTATTGTGATCCTCCTTCCCACGAAAAGAGTGCTTTGTCATAATTTGATGTAAGTTCTACCAACACCACCAAAATTTTCCCCATTTTCCATCGCTCTAATGTTGCGTGGTCTAAGAAAGTTGTCGTGTAAATATGGTCTATACGTCTAATTAAATGAGCCAATTATGTTTACTATGAGAAATGTTTTAGTAGTGCACACAGCGTTATTCATATTAGAAATGTTTTAGTAGTGCACACAGCGTTATTTATTTCATGTTCTTATTTTTCGAAATTAAGGAGCAGTTTTATCAATTCATAATGTTTTCTTATAAATAAATCTTGTCTGGTTAAAAAATTAGGAGTTAGGATTTAAGAAGATGATATCTCTCGGTGATCTCCAAATCAAGGAGGTACTACAAGTGATAATAGTTTTATCTCTAATAAATAAAAAATGACCCGGACCTATAGCACGGAGCTCTCTCTCTCTTTTTCTTTGAAAAAAATTTTATTGTTTAAGATAAAATATATATTAATATCTCATATTTCAAATCATCCAATATTACATAGTTTAAAAATTAAAATTGGATGTTGAATTAGATCCATTTAATTAATTAAGTTTGCAATCATTTAAATTGAGCTGCTCATGCCAAACCTTAAAATTTAATATAATAATAATATTAGATATTCGAAATGGAATAAAAATAACACTTGATATAGTGAATTCTACTATAACACTAAAATCAATGCATTTGAGCAACATTAATTCAGGTGGAATTTTTACTCAAATGATATATTAACATGATTATGTGTTTTATTTCTGTCAACACCTATTTATAAATCAGTATTAGTACAAAAGAGTAAAGTAAGTATTATTTTTCACTACAATGACTTTTTCCACTTATTATAAAAAAACAGAGGCTTAGTATCAGCATTTTAATATAGATAAAAATATCCTCAATATTTATCAGCCTTTGTAATTTAACAGTTAATATTAAAATTATTTTACACATGGGTATCAACCGGTGCTGATGATATTACTTATTCTTTTTAAAAAATGGTGAAAAAAAGTTTAATTTTTTTGCCACACTGGTCACTTCTTCCGGGTTATTAAAAGTTTGGAACAAAAATCTTTTATTATCTCAATTTTTCTAGATATATATATGTCTTAATTTTTTTTCATGCATTAATTTATGGAGAAAATTTTCTTCATCCTATTTTTTTACCATTTTTTAAAATAAAGAATTTAAAAAAATTTTATAATATATTTTAAGTTTATTGAATTAGGAAGAAATTAATTTCCTTTTTACTTATTGTCTACCGTACTGTACAAGGCATGCAAACGTCAGATGATGGGGAACGTATGATTGACTGACAAGATACGGTAGGCCCAACTAATACATAAATGGCAGCTCACTCATGTCTTGTCACTCCCACAACCTTGTCTTGGCATGCTACAAAAACTACACAGATAAATAGATAGATATATAATAAAACAAAATCATTTTTTTCTTATTAACTTCCTCTGTGGAAGGTCCGGGGCTTTGCTGCTTCTCGTTGATCTTTCCATGGATTAGACGTTTGACAAGATATTTCTCCTTTTGTGGGTCATGGCAAAAGAAAATTTTCCTGGACTTAGGAAAGAAAATTTGAACCTATGCGCAGGCTAGAGATCTCTGTAGCCATATATTGTTACTTCGAATGATCTGTCTGATTAACACAAGAAGATTTATGCCTTGTGGAATTTGGAGATGTTATTTCAGACTGACTCACAAGTCCCATCTCCCAAGTCCCGCCTACTCTCTTTGTAGTAAATTTCACGGGGTTTATCCCTTTGTAAGATTTAGTCTTCTTTCTTTTTGAGAGAAAGGAAGTGAATCAAAGATTTTGCTGATGCATGTCTTATTATTGTCATATATAATGTTTATCCCATGCGGATTTTGAAGTGTGTGTGGTGATGATAAAGCAAGATTTAAAGCTTAAAAAATCTGTATATTAAAGAGAAAAAATGAGATAATATCCTCATCAGAAGCCAACTATTTACACATAAACGCCGCTTTGTTTCCTAATATAATCGTTTAGATGCAATCCACAAACATAAACCTTCCACTTTGGGAGATATAAGCTGCAGACAAAATTGAAGTGGACATCTATACGAATGACTTGAAAATGACGCTCCTCCTTTCTAGTTGTACGTGAGAGATCATGGTAGCCTAAAGAAACGAAATTTGTTTGGGATTGGACATAACTTGTTGATTGAACTCATCCTTGCCTCTTGCTTGATCTGCCCTTTCTTACAGAAAGGACGTCAAGGGCTCTCCCTCCGAGTTGCATGGGAAAAAGAGGAACCAAATCTGTGAAATATTGAAGTACTTCTTCTACAATGCGAACGGTTTGGGGTTGCGAAATGCATTTTTGCTTGGAGATCAAATTCCAAAGTTGGAGCCCCGCCTTAAAGAGGTCTGATACACCAGAAGTAGAGCCGTTGATAATCCAATACATCACAAGTATAACAGTGACAAATGTACTAGTTCCTATTTACAGTGTTGATTAATGTTCAAATACAAAATGCTTGCTGCTCAAGTTTTTCATAAATATGCATACGTAGTAATGGTTAGTGGCGTTGTTTCCGCACTATTGAATTTTTTCTTGTCGATGCCAAAAACTGTGATAAAATTGTCACGAACTTTGTCACTTGCTGCTTTGACAATGGCTTTGTCCCTGAAGCCAGTGTCAACCCGACAAAAGTGTTGATGCTACGGTTTTCCACTGTCAAATTATGCAAGATGTTGCCTTATGGACGACCTATGCCTAATAAATTTTAATATTATATTTTAATTTTTATTTAATAATAAGATAAATCATAATAATTTAATATTTTAGATATAAATTGTGATTTACTTTAAAGATAAATCTCATTTAAATAAAAATAAATAAATTATAATTATTTGACTTTTTCAAAACAATTTGACATACTTTTATTAGTTAGAAGTTAGAAGTTTAGATTAACCAAGTTTGAACTTGTGACTTTATATCATAAAAAATATTTTTTATTATTTTTAAAAGAAATTTAAGTTAGCAAGATTAAAACCTATAACCTTTTGCAAAAGGTATTTTTATTATATTTTTAAAGATTTTTTTAATATTTTGATTGACTAATTCTTTTACTTTTAATCTCATGTGAGTATTGAATTCCCCTTTAATTATTAATAAAAGTAGATTAATTTGTATCAAATATTAAATAAATTAGTTTAAAAATATTGCCATGAGCAAGGTAGCAGAAAGTCCATGACAAAATTTTAAAAATATGGTGTAAGAAAGCATTATTTCGGACTTTTTCCACGGTTGCCGTGGCAATATTTTTGTCATGGATTGGTGAAAAGCAGACAATAAGTTTAGAAAAATTTTGTAAAAAATATCAGCGCTGCCCTCGGCAATATTTCTGTCACGAGCTAGCTGTAGTAGAAAACACGTGATAAAAAGGATTTATTGTTTCAAAATTTTGGGCCATCTGTGATGGAAAGACTGTACTAAAAAATATTTATAGTTTCAAAAACTTTTGCATCAGAAATTTTTCTTATCAACAGGTGTAGAAGTTTGGCCTCCTCTATAAAACCCAAAAGCTTCAACCCAGGGTTTTACAATTATGAGTTTGCCCACTCCTAGCCTTCGAGTTGGTTCGTTCAATCAACCGTTAGTTTAGTACGAGGCCCAGATGGTTGTACTGAGGCTATGACCATATTGGATGAAGGCTGAGTATAGCCCGACATACAAGGAACCCATGATTATATCCACCGTCATAGTAAGAGTTAATTAAAATATAAGAGGTACCGCACACATATTTTATTGGTTATCAGTGGATGGTGAGATTTACCTAAAGCAATTAGTGTACTGGGACATGTTTAGGAGGATTTGGATAGTCGGACATGATCATAGACTAGCCTCTAGAATTAATTTTTGTAATGATAAAAGAGCAGCAAAAATAACCCAAAATGCAACATTATGAAGCTTTTGGTTTGAATGTACATAAAATTGAATGTACGCCAATCAAATTTTTTTACCAAATGCAACATTATGTACATAAAATTTATTTTATTGACATAAATACTATTAATCTAACTTTAAATTTTCTCAAACATATATATTTTTTATATAATGAATGATATTTTATTTTTTAAAAAATATTCATAATAAATATATATTGGATAAAAAACATTTTATTTTTTAATAAAATGTGACAATTTCAAATTAAAATTATTAGCATATATACATATAATTTTATTTTTTTATTTTTGATGGCGTAAAATTTAATTTTCTTTTTAAATTGTCCATAATATTATGAAAAATATTTTTGCTTTCTTAGCTCATCAATAATATATTTTTATATTCTATTTAATATTTATCAATTAATTTTTAATTTTTATATATAAAGTTAGAAAAAAAATATAAGTTTTATCTATTATATTTTTAGTAATAGTAAAAATAAATCTTATAGGTATTTTTGTCATTATCTTAAAATGATAGAAATTAGTCATAATTGATATAAAATTTTAAAAAATGGTTATGTATGATATAATTTTGTAAACTTAATTATTTTTTAGAGAAAACTTTGAAATGTAGCTGTTAATGATATGTTTCCAATTTTTTTAATAAAATTAATTTTTATTAAAGGTGGTAGGTTGTTGGCTACCCTTTGTTGGTCTGGGCTGGCTAGTCCAGGGTAGCTAGATGACCAGATCCAGCCACCCCTAGGCCGGGTGTAGTTAGATTCAACCGCCACAACTTTGGGTTACGGATTTGGCTGCCCAAGGGAAGGGTCGGCTCGATCTGACCACCCCCTATCCAAAGGGTGCCCAAATCCAGTCACCCTCAATTGAGGGCAGCCAAATCTCCATGGAGAGTTCCCTTCCACACCCTAGACTTAGGGAGGCCAAGTTTGGCCACAACTACACCCATTCATTGAGGAGGCTAAGCTGCCTTAATTATTTGTAAAAAATAAATTACTAAATTTAATATTGAAAGTATTTTAGATAATTTATATTTTTCTCCCTTTTTGATAATTAAGTCTAATTTTCCATGTAGTAACAAAAAACTTTCCCCTTTTTCGGTAAAAAATTCATAACTTTAAATAATATTGACTTAAGAAACATAAAATTTTAATACTAGGAAAAACAAAAAAATTGAACCATCAACTCTTATTAATAAAAAAAGAGCCAAAAGTCGACTTCAGATGAAAGTATGAGATTCAACCAATTATAATACAACAAAAAATAAATTATTGTATTTTATCTCTTTACTTAATTAAAACTTATCTCTAAAATTAAAGTCTAGCATCTCCTCATTCTATTGAGAGTTAATCTATAAATCAAAGGCTATATCTAACGTATACAGGAAATGCGGCATCCCTGCCTATTTATCTACCATGCATGCTAATAAGGTAAACAAATAAATCAGCTGACCCAAAACAAAATACATTCAAGAGTAAAATATCGTCTACATATCCTTTGAAAAGCCGAAAGGCCAAAAGCCCATAAAGTGATGACCCACAAAGAAGTTAAAAAATCTAATCCAATCTCAAGCCCATTTATGAGAAGTTCATCTTCAGTTTTTTTAAGAGCTTCTTCGCCTTCCGGAAAACAGCCGTTCATTTGATTTTTGTGAAGAACTTGGGATTTAGGAAAATATTAAACTAAGTGCATTTGTGTATTTTCTTTTTTTAAAAGTATTCTCCAAAGTTTTCAATACCATGATAGTTACCATACGAAATTTATAGCCAGTACAAGGTACATTTGGTTCAATTGAATCAAACCACATTAATTCAATCAGAATTTAAAATTATAAAAAAATATTTTATTATAAGTACAAGGTACATTTGGTTCAATTGAATCAAACCACATTAATTCAATCAGAATTTAAAATTATAAAAATGTTTTATTATATATTGAAAATATATTTTATTATATATTGAAAATATATTTTATTATATATTGAAAATATATTTTATAATCAATATTTTACGAGGTTGTAATCATATGTTTTTATTTTATTTTGATTTAATATGTTGACTTAACTCTATTCGATCTTAACTTTGAAGAATGAGAAAAAATGTAATGATTATTTATGGCTACATGAATCTATACTTTGTACTAAAGAATAGATTACGTATTACTCTTATGTGTTTAAGAGGGGACTCTGTTCGATGCTTAAGTGTTAATTGGAAGTACAAGAAGCATTTTCTCTTATAAAATTCTAGCAACCCTTAAGGTTGTTGTGTTCGAAAAAGTACCTTTTGCCTTATCGTTTTTTTAGGAATTTGATTAGCCTTTGTTAAAAATGATAAGGCATAAATGAGTATGATTTTGTTGAATTTGATTTCAATAAAATATAAATAAAAGATAATGTAAGAGAGTACATTATTGAGATGTCTCATCTTTCTTTAAAGTTATATAACACTACCGTTAGAGTTGTCTAAGGACTTTCATTCATTTAGTTTTGATATCTCTTCAATTATAGTTCAGTCAATTTAAAATTAGTTATAATTGCTTAAAGACCGTATGGACTTTTATTGAGCTTATTTTTCATTTTGTGCGAGACGAAACAAAGCTGAAGGAAGAAATGACAAAACTTACTCACTTGGCAAATACCTTTTAAGGCAGAATTAACTAAAGGAAAAAGGATACAGTCTAATCATAAGAATGTGTTTCATTTAATTATATGTTTTTCTGGTCATTCATTCAACTTATTGCTTCCTAGTGAAATTCCATTGCAGGATCTCTGTATAGATAGATTGGGTTGTCACTAACGATGACATATACTTTTTCCATTCATTTCCTTTGATGTATAAGAAGCGGATTGAGTTTGTCATACGAAGGATGACTAATACAAATATGCAAATAAAAATAGAACAAAATGCATACAGGAATGTAAGAAGAGACAAAGATGTAACAACCTAATAAGAACTAGAGATGCAATGACATGACATAAACACAAACGAGATAGGTAAATTATAAAATTTATGATCCGAGTCAGGGCTTTATAGTCGGAACTGGTCGGTTCGACCGTTATTTACAGTCGATTCAATTTTAGAACACGCATGCTGAGCCAAGGTTGGCCCGTATGTTATATGATGATAATATCAGTAGTATAACAAGAAAATAAGTTATTCGAAGATATGACAGTATATCAGATTGTTTTTATTATTTTATGAATTTTACCGAAGAATTGGATTAGGTCATTCATCGCGTTAAGACAATTTAGTTAGTATTTTTGAATGGGTTAGTAGGTTTAGAACATGTAATTTTATATTTATTGAGTGTATTTTATTTTTATAGTATTTTATCCTATTTATTTTATATTTTTTAAAGAATTTATTTATATTTTTGACTCGAATCAAGAGTGAGTCAATTTTAAATTACTGAAACCACCAGTAACCTTATACTTCTCCCGGTCGTTCGTTTCTTTCCTTCCTTGTGTCACTGTTTTCACCTGACACGTCACCTTCCTCCACCTTCTCATGACGACCGACCACAACCCTTGCCCCTTGTTCTGACGTGCCATAGCCGGTGACCTTGCCGCCAGCAACACCGCTACCGGCTCGGCCGTGCCACCGTCGCCCCAATCGCCTTCCTTCTCCCTTCTTCCTCTTCCCCTACCCATGTTCGCCTCCGCCTTTGCCCTGTTTGAGGAGCACTGCCAGCCTTGCTGCCGGGCTTCGCCGTCGCCGTCTCCACCCTCGGCCTCCCTTTCCCGACCACTACCTTCCCCTCTTCCCCTTCCCTTCCCCCATCCTGTTCAGCCCCTTCTTCCCCGCTGCCTCGCCGCTATCCGGCTAGTCACCCCTCCCACTTACTGACCTTTCCCTTTCCCTTCCCTTGCCCCTGCCTAGCTCGCCCCTTCCCGTCTTTTCCTTAGCCGGCCCTTAGCCGCCGCCGGCAGTGTCAATTCGCCATCACCACCGGCCAATTTCCTACCAATCGCCCCGAGCTAGACCACCTAGACCCCACCTAGCCCGTAGTCCATCCCTTGCCAGCAAATTTCCAGCCATGGCTGCCACCCTCATCACTGTCACGCTGCAGTGGCCGCCGAATCCGAATCACTCCAACACCTTTATGCTTCTCAAATTTTTTATTTTTAATTTATTTTAACCATTATATGTATCATTCATAATTTTTATGAATTTTTAATATTTTTATTAATGTGTTAATTTTATAAAATTTTGATAATTATATCTGATTAATAAATTTATGTACATAATTGAGAATTGATAATGATAAATTATAATTCAAATTATTTAATTATGAAATCTAATATGATATTGATAATGTTGAAAATTATGAGTTAGGTATTAGAGTTGTAATTGTGGGTTAATTAATTAATTATTTAGAAAGTTAATTCAGAATAAGAATTAATATGAGATGAAGATAGCTTAGAAATTGTGACGTAGTAGTCACCTAGTTAAAAATAATGTTAGGGTTTATAGTAGTTATGATTATGTAATGAGTCATATCCATTCATACATCGTACAGTTAGAACTAGGTGTTAACATTTAGTTGTGATGTGTAAGTACGGATTAGGAACTCACCGTCTAGGCACGTGGCTTCACTTGAATCTTTTACAAGGTCTCGTTTAGGACTCGTTTCTTTTTTCTTGCTTTACTCTATTGTGGTTTGTTTTATTACTGCAGAACGTGTTAAGCGGTATTTTATTGGAACTCATTTACACGGGTCCTTTAGACGACTGTTTTCTAGATTAATAACTGTTGAGGATGAGATTCTTCGAGTCTGATTTCAAAAATAAGATCTACCGTAAGTTGCCTTCGGGCCAATAATATTAAATCCCTTCTCAGGCCTATATATAATTTTATCAAGTTTTCAGTGAGACGAGAAATAATAAAACTGGCTCACACATATCATGAGTGGGAGCACGTGCTAATCACAGCAGGCTTTGGATTAGTGAGAGGGTTATTTCATTCTCGAGAGATCCTGATCAACTTCACGTTTTGAGTTTCCTTACACCTGAAGAAACGTGGAGGCTTACAAGTCTTGTTTAGTATAGCACACATATGGACATGTGGTTCAAAGGGTATTAAAGACGATTGCCTGAGAGTACTCGACCTTCAAAATTAAGGCCAGGAGATATACAGAGGAAAAGAGAGGGCTGAAGATATATTAGTAATCCTAAGGGACTGAAAAGAAATATGAGAAAATGTCGAGAGAGGTATCAATAGACCAGTTAGTTCAGGATGTTGTTGGGTCCGCATCAAGAGTCAACATAAGATATATATATATATATATTCTTCAAATGAGAGTAAACTCTTATTTATTAGCTTATATAGTTATTTCTAAACCAATAACACTCTTTACTGACGGTTTTTATTATATATATAGGTGATGATTAGGAGTCTAATATGCCAGCTTTGATGGAGGAGCAGTGACCACTATGTGCACATACAAACTGGTGCGAAATGTGTTTGATCTGATATACGATTTTTGTTATAATGTATTATGAAGTGATATATTGTATTGTATTAAAATGATTTAAAACTATTGAGAATGTTGTGACAATATGATAGAGGAGGTCAGTAAATTAGGTCAAGACCCACTTATGAATGTGATTCTGTGATGATATAATAAATATGATAGAAAAAACAAATAGACGGGTCAATATCTAATATATGTTTTGGATGTTATTATGATGAAAACTATTAATTGTTATGAAATAAAGAATTGTGTATGAAATGCTATTTATAGATAAATAATGTTATTCTGATAGGTTAGTCCTTCATTGCACTTTTAGGAGAAATTTTATCTATTTTAGATTTAAAAATTTTATCGATTTTATTATGATTGTTTTTTAGTGTGAATTATTTGTCATAACATTTACGTATAATCATGCTAGGTTTCGAGCATTTCTTATGTACATAAAAAAATTTATCTTCTATCTTAAGACGCTAAGAATAGATCTATTTGGATTAGATCTCAATTAATCAACTTAATCGGATAACCCATAATATTTTGATTTGGGGTGTTATTTAAATCATTTCCGGAAAATTGACAAAGTACTTCTAGCCATGTAAAATCTAGCTACAGTAACCTATAAATATATGCATGTGTACCCATCTATGCACGTAGGATATGTCTGACAGATGTGGCATGTACTCACGGAGGCTACAAACCATAATATACTACAAACAAAACACGTAAAGATATCTACCGATGACAAAGGATAGTATCTTGTCACAAATTATAACTATGTCATGTTGAGCGATAATAGGATCCGATCCCAATGTTGGGGACTAATAATTTGATACTTATGCCCTCTTTATACTTCCTCGAAATATGCATTTAATAATATAGTACATGCATACACCATGTCTCCGAGTGTGAGGATATAAGGATCACCTGGGAATGATAGCACCCTCACTACAAAAGCTCACTTTGATCTTCAGATGCAACCGTTCACGATATATACAAGATTAAATGCTTTAATTTATATGCTCATTAAAATATAATATAAACTACATGACAAGGAATTATATAAATAACGCTCAAAAAACGATATGAAATTGGAGCTAATTTTTATGACAACTCGATGGATCTTAGTAAAAAAACATTTGAATGGCTTATGTTAAGTGAAAATAGTAGATGCATTCCATGTAGAGCTAAAAAAAACATTTGCAATAGTCTACATGTTCAGAAGATGCAATAGTTAAGAAAGTGAGCAAGAGAAGACTTATAAGGCATGAGACCATCACAGGTATCATGTGTAAACTTGCTTTACAAGTAATTCAAGTCTCGTAGACATGCATAAATCTTACAAATTAGATATTTATCATCCTCTCAACCAATCAGAAGTGAGTATTCGTGGATATACTTAGTTGCTGTCTACCTCTCTATTTTTTATAAACAGCCTCTCATTTCTAATTTTTCTTCATAAATTAGAAGCTCTCTAAAAATTTGGGTTGAAAGGCTAGGCATCCGAATAAGAAGCTTTAGAAAATTTATGTGTTAGTCTAGGGTGTAAGTTTAATTCCTAGCTCAGTTGAGTCACCAGTTCACTTAAGTTAGTTAGGCTAGGGGGCTAGGCACGTCTATTTACATGGCCGGCTAGACGTTTCTAACTTGATTCACATCGATTGAATTTGGTTTTCTTGACCTAGTTGGTTTCGGCCGCTAAATACATGTTTTGACACCGTCAGACTAACTAGTCTTGATTCAACTTGTGCTGACAGCGGTACTTATTTCTCTAGGCCTGATTGTCAGATGGCAAGATATGTGTATGGGCGGGCGGGCAGGCAGGCTGGCTGGCTTCGATTTGACATGTGTGGAGTGAACCCATACACATGCAATTTGTCTTTTAGTAGCCTCCAAGATTGGATTATGCATTTAACACCCATTTTACAAGCCTCTAAGATTTGATTGCTATGATTATGTTCGTAAGCTTTTATTGTGAGGAGTGGGAGAAAATTCTTCGCAGAAAGAGATATCTTTGTTATTTTTGTATACGTATATTTTAATAAAAAATAATTTTGTATCAATTGTTCTGTTTTTATTTTTAATAATTGATAATTAATTACGATACATTTCCAAGATAAGGGCTCTCTGGTGTGACTAGAACTCTGATTTTGGGTGACATAAGCGATCCAATCAAGTGAGGTAACAACCTTTTTACACATTTTTCTCAAATTTGTCAAAAAGGCTTGATGCGTGCTGCACAATATTTTTGCACAAACGAATATTATGAACTCCGATAGCCAAACACCTGTCACAACACACAAAGGACACTCAACATGTTAATGTTAATACAAAGGCATGAAAATGTGGAGTTAAATCATATTCAACAATAGTATTAACAATAAACATCCTGATTTTAGCAATAAACAATAGCAAGGCGTGCAAATAGTGCTAGAGCATGCAACTAAACATGCAAATCAAACAACACTAGCACGCACATATGAATGAGCAAATGAATAAATAAATAAACAATAATAAATAAATAAATAAATAAAAATCACACAAACAATATGAATGTACTAAAGTTGTAAAACTCATAACCCGAGTCAGGGTTTTGTAGTCCGAACTGGTCGGTTTGACCATTATTTTCAGTCGAGTCCATTTAAGAATATGCGTACTGAGCCAAGACCGGTTGTGTGTTGTGAGCCATGAGTGTCATGTATACCCAAGTATATAATGATAACATCATGAATGCAACATAAAAAAATGAGTTATAAGAAAATAGGAGAGTATGCCAGTTTATTTTTTATATATATAGTGGATCGTAAAATTAATTTTAGACTGTTTACCATGTTAGGACGTGTTATTTATTAGTTTTGGGGTGGGTTAATAGGTTTAGAGCATGTTATTTGAGTTATAACTTGTTTATATTATTTTATGGTATTTTACTATATTTTATTTTATATTTTTTGGGATGTATTTCGTAATATTGACTCGAGTCGGGAGCGAGTCAAGTTTTTATTACAAAAATGCCTCGACCACAATATCTTTCCCTCCCAAGCCTCTCCACTTTCTCCCCGACGACAGACCCCCCTTCCCTTGTCACCCTGCCGCCAACGACCACCCTACCCAAATCCCTTCTCCTTTTCTCTCTTCCCTCTCCCCCACGATCCTCACCCGAGCCGCGGTCGCCTACTCCAGCCACCCTCCCCCACTCTCCCTCAACATTCCCGACACCATCTCAGCTAGATCGATCACATGCACGACGACTTTAGAAACGAAGCTGCAGCTGCAAGTTGCTGTCGTCGGCAATTGGCGCCGCCGCAAGTTGCTGTTGTCGGCAATTGGCGCCGCCGCCAGCCATCGTGCACCACCAACATCCTCCTCATCCCCTCCTCGTGCCCTAGATAACCTCAATTCTACCAATTTCCTCCCCAATCAAAAAACCCCTCTTTTGGTATCCTTGCCCTAGTCGACCACATTTCTTGCCACTGCCGACAATCGCCTCGGCGATCTATTTTCGTTGTTGACTCCCTACTACCACCCTTGCCCAGGCCCTCATTGCCTAGCCGACCACTCCACCTAGCTGCCCCCTTATTTTGATGCTTTCTTGCCAAGGTTGTGTGGAATTTTCTACTAGATAGCATCCGTCGGCTGTGGTAACCCGGCTGCGAGGGCACCAACTTCGCCAACCCAGCCCCCTCAACCGTCGTCACCTTGCTTCAGCAACGGTTGGCAATCGTGGCCTGTCGCTGCCTGACTGACAATTAAGTATAGAATTTTATACAATTTTATTTGATAATGAATTGTTTTATTATCTTATTGTGATGCAAATTGTGTGATTGTAAATAGATATTAGTTTAAATATAAATGCATATTAACAGATTATGATAGTGAATTAGGGTTTAAATTTAAATGCATGTAAATAGATGTTGTCTTGTATGGATTGATGAGGAGTATAACATTTATGCAATATATTGGACATTAGTATTTAGTCTTGTTGTGTAGGTGCGGAGTAGGAGCTCACTGCCTAGGTGGGAGAACATGCTCGGACCTTCTAACAAGTCCGTTTAGGACTCGTCCCTGTTTTATGCTCTATTCTATCATATGCTTATTTTATTACTTGCACGACGAGTTACGTAGCATTTTATTGGATCCCACTTAACCCGGGCCATTTAATCAACAAGTTTTTCAGGTTAATAACGCAGGAGTATGTTTTCGAAAACAAGATCTACCACAAGTTGCCTTCGGGCCTATTATATAAATCCTTTCCCAGGCCTATATATATAATTTTATCATATTTTAGTGAGACGAGAGATAAAAAAACCAACTCACACATACCATGAGCAGGTGTACATACCAATCAAAGCAGGCTCTAGATTAGTGAGTGAGTTGTTCTATTCTTGAGGGATCCTGACAACTCTGCATTTGAGTTCCTAACACCAGGAGAACGTAGAGGTTTAGGGGTACTGTTAAGTACAACGCACATCTGGACTTGTGGTTCAAAGGGTACTAAAGGCAACTGCTTGAAAGTACTCGGCCTTCGTACTCAAGGCAAGGAGAATTATGGAGGAAAAGAGAGGGCCTAGGATATACTAGTAGTCCCGAGGGACCAGGAAAATGAAATGAGAAAATGTCGAGAGAGGCATCAGTAGAACAGTCAGTTCGGGATACTACCGAGTTTGTATCCTAGCGACTCTTTAGTAGGTGCCCTTCAAAGAGTTCTAGTGTAGTATACGAATATTTTTCTTCATATGAGAGTTAGCTTACATAGCCAGTTTGTTATAGTTATATTTTGGACCAGTAACACTCGTTACTAATGCATTTTTATAATATATGTGGGTGAAGACCATGAGTTGGATGTGCCAGCTTAGATGGAGGAGCAGTGATGTTCTTGCACACACATGCCAGATGATAGCATGTTCAATATTTTGTCTATGATATTATATTGAGAATGATGTGATTAAATGCAAGGCATGATGATATGATGTGAAATATGAATAGAGTGCGCAGGTGGGTCGAGACCTAAGATTTTGAATGATGTATACAGTAAATTAGAATTCTGTGTGAATGCAAATATTTGATATATATATATATATATATATATATATATATATATATATATATTGTTTTAATAGGGTGGCCCTTAATTGCACTTTTAGGGGAGACTATGTCCGTTTTATTTTTGAAATTTTTTTATTGCAATTGTTGTTGGTGTGTAAATTGGTTTTCATGTCATTTTATATAGTTGCATGTTAGGGTTCTATGTATTCAAGAATACATAGCAAGTCGTATCTTGGCCTAGCTTGATTGAGTCATAGGTTTTCACCAGATTGAGTTGAAGGTTCAAAGCTCATTTAGCCTTCCTACCTCGATTCCCACCTATAGAGTCACTTTTAGGATTCGAGTCAATTCGACCTTAACGTCAGATCTAGCTTTTGTTTATATGCATATTGCATATACACCTCGATGGGCTCCACTAGCCACAAGTTATCGAAAATTCAAATTGTGCTATGTGGCAGATTAGAGCTGTCACATCGCCCTAGCTTCCACACATCATTTTTTCAGAGATTTTTCTCCCATTTTCGAAGTTTTACACCCCTAGCACCGCCGCCACTTCGGCTAGCTACCGGCAAGTCCCCGGCTCTCCCCCAACCACCGGATTGGTACCCCCAGCACTGCCTCGTGATAGGTTTTCTATTTGTACCACTCATGACCACTGGCGCCACCACAGTCATCGCCAACGATGGAGTTTTTGCAGCTGGTTTTTGCCGCCACCGTTGCCACCACCCATTCAAGCCATTTTCCGGCACCGACGAGCCACCTCCTGCCGATCCGAGCATTCCACACAGTTTCATCTTGTCGAGATCTCCATATTAAGACTACCCATGACTACTGTTATGGCCGCGATCACCTCTGACAACGCCGCCACCCCCGACGACGATTTTGCCCCTTTCCGGCCAGTAGCCGGCCGGACTCCGCCGATCGCCACCACCACCATGATTCTTGTCGCCTTCACCATCAATCCTGACCTGCGGTAACCCCAGTCGCATCGCTGTCGGCGTTTTCCTGCAACGGGTCCCGCGCACACCATCAGACTCGTATACCTGTGTTCTCATCTGCTTGTTCGTGTTCGCTTTCGCATCCGCCAGGACAAGTCCTGTTCACCCGTTCCCATTCGTGTCCGCTTTCTTGCCCACATTTGTATCCACATCCAACAACCAAGTCCAGCCCAACACGAACTATTGCTTGACCCGGCTCAGTCGACTTGGTCGACTCACCCGAGTTGACTCGGTTCGCTATTTGAGCTCGATTTTAACCATTTTTCGATCGTTTTTGATAATTCAAGAACTTGTATATTAGTTAGATGCATATTTCTTTTTATTTAGCATATTTTGATGTTACGATTATTTATTTATTTATTTATTATTATTATTTCTTTTTATTTCTATGTTTGTTGTATATGATGGATGCTTATGTGATTGTTTGTTATTATTATTGATATATCTACTTATTAATATTAATCTTATTCATGTTTAGTAAATTTTAATTAATTAATTATTTATTTATCTATTTGGTCATTGCGTGTATGATATTATTTATTTGTATTTAATTACGTATTCCTTGTTGGATGACTATGATATTATTAGTATTCTTCTTCATGATTAATTAATATTAACTATTTATTTATTTATTTTCCGATTGATTATATATATATATGTATATAATTATTTATATAGTTACTAACACAAGTAAATGAGATATTTACTCGTGTTTAGCCATGTATTTATATAATATACTGATATTATTATTTTATGATTAAAGTATTATTATTTTCATGTATGTATTATTTATATATTTATTATTGAGTGTATGTATTTATTTATTTATTATTTGTTATTTGTTAATTTCTTTATTTTGTCTCAATTTGCATGCTGTATGTTTAGTTGTAAGATTATTTAACAGTCTTCTTTATTAGGATATATTGATGATGTGAGCACACACCATTAGCATGGCTCATATAGAGGTGAAAGTATTTTACTTAGCAGTGGGATTCGATGTAAGTTTTGGAGTCCAAGCTCACCGTGGATGAGACGCCATGAATGGAGCTTGGACCATAGGTCCATTAGGACTCTTTTCACTTTTTATCATTATACTCTATTGTTGATTTGATTTCCAGACCGCAAGACATATTAAGTGGTTGTTTTATTGAACCCCACTTAACACAGTCTATTTAGAAATATTTTACTTCCGTGATTAATAACCCTCGAGGATAAGACCCCTTGAGTCTGATTTCGAAAATAAGATCCACCACAAGTTGCCTTCGGGCTACTATATAAATCCCTTCCTAGGCTGATATATGATTTTCTCGAGTTTTCTAGTGAGATGTGAGATAGGCAAAAACTGATGACTACGTCTTAAGATAGGGCACGTGTTAATCAAAGCGGGCTCTGAATTTTGTGAGCATTGGTTCTATTACTGATGGATCATGACAACTACACCTTTGAGTTCCTCAAACCTGGAGAAGTGTGGAGGTTTATGGGTATTACAATGCAATGCATGTCTAGACTTGTAGTTTCAAAGGGTACTAAATGTACATCATAAGAGTATTCAACCTTTATACTCAAGGCCAAGAGTGATATAGAGGATGTAGAGGGCTGAAAGAAAAGAAATTGATGTTCCCACACAAGTGATAGTTTTTAAAGTTGATGAAGCATGAGATGAGTAAGAAAGAGGACGCTCTCATGCGAGGTCGACGGCTCCTAATTAATGCCCTTACGAGACATTCAATGAAGGAGTATATAAATATTTTTTATTCAACAGGAAGGTCAGCTTTCCTGTACCAGTTTCACTATTAGTTATTTTTGGACCAGTAACACTAGTTACTAACATTTTTCCTTATTATTATGAAGCTATGGTGATCCTGAATAGGTTTTGGTAGGAGGACAGATAAACGCTACACACAGTTATTTTGTTTTACACTTTTACTTATATTTGATCTATTTTTTACGCGTATTTAATGATATTTTTCATTTTCTTGAAGCCAAGCGGGGGTTACTTCGATTTATATTATTAATCATGTCTTATAGACTACTACTTTAGACATGACTCAACTCGATCATAACATTTTCGATCGGGTTTTTAGGTGAACCGAAATTAGTGTGTCACATAAGTTTTGACTTAAACTGAAATTGGTCTAATAAGATTTAAAGTTATCAAGGTTGCAACTATTTAATATGAGTATGAGTTACACAATATGAACTTATTTCTAATTTATTATGGATAGATTAGAAATAAGTTTAGAAATAAGGGATCTTAGAAAGCCACATATATATATCTGTGTGTGTGTGTGTGTGTAACACCCCGTTTCGGCTCACCCATGAACCGACCCGGAAAATGTCACCGGCGACTGAACCGTTTGCTAATCTACTGGGTTCCGTGCTGCTCCTCCGCAGTCCCGACAGCTTTCATCCTTCGCATTTCTCACCTACATATATATAGAAAAACCGTCAGTAACGAGTGTTACCGGCCCAGAAAATAACTAATATCAATCTGGCACAGGAGAGCAAACTCTCCTGTTGAATGAAAACCATATACTTCCTCAAGAACTCTCATCAGGGCACATACGGGAGCCGTCGCCCTCGGGTCGACAGCGTCCCCCTATCTTTCACATTCTCATGCCTCGGCCATTTCTCTATTGCTTCTCGCGTCAAATCTCATTCCTTTCCGCCCTCTGCACCTTCCATATTACTCCTGGCCTTGAGCACGAAGGCCGAGTACTCTCAGGCAGTCGCCTTCAGTACCCTTTGAAACCACAAGTCTAGACATGCGCTGCAATGCAGTACCCGTGAACCTCCACACTTCTCCGGGTTTGAGGAACTCAAAGGTGGAGTTGTCAGGATCCCTCGGGAATGAAACGGCCCGCACACCATTCCAGAGCCCACTGTCGACACACACGTGCCCGCTCGCGTAGCACGGTAGTCGGATTTCCCTCATTCAGTCTCTCACAAAAACACGAAAACTATACATATATATAGGTCTGGGTTGGGATTTATACAATAGGCCCGAAGGCAACGTGAGCTGGATCTGAAGTTCGAAAACAAACTCGAGGGATCTCATCCTCGAGGGTTATTAATCCGGAAAATCGTTGGCTAAATGGCCCGAGTTAAGTGGGATTCGATAAAACGCCACTTAACTCGTCCTGCACATAATAAATCAAATACACAAGAGAGTAGCGTAAATCAGAGAACGAGTCCTAAACGGACCTGGTAGAAGCTCCAAACGGGTCCACGCGCCTAGGCGGCGAGCTCCTACACCGTACCTACACAATCAAGCTAAATACTAACGCCCGCATGATGAATCACACATCCTATAGCATGCACACACAATCAACACAATCACGCATCAATCAACACACATCAACCTATATCAATTCTAGCAAGTCTACTTAGGCTAGTTTGCATTAGATCATGATCATTACCTAATAACCCTAATTAGTTTCATAACTTCTATTTTTAACACCACACAATTCCACAAATTTCATATTTTATTCTAAATCAAATCCACATTTATATAAGTAATTACAATGCACAATTCATCAATCATAGCATGCAAATTCTAATAATCAATACTTTCAATTAATTAAGTTAAAATAAATTATACCTCGCGTCGTCGAAAATCGGCGACGGCTAGGGTTTCCGTTTCGCGGCTCGAAACTCGAATTCGGCACCTAGCGGCGTCCGAAGTCCGATCAGATTGGACTGGGTGCGTTCGGCGGATGATCCGGCGAATTTCCCACGAATCCAATTTTCCGGCAGTTCCGGCGGTTTTCCGGCGAGTGTCGGCGGTTTTCCGGCGGATTCCGACGGTTTTCCGGCGATGATTCGGGACGGGGCAATCAGGGGTCTATCGGCACCAGCTCGACGAGCTCGGTCCGATGGTGGTGTCAAACAGGGCAGCCGAGGCGGCGATGGCCGTCGACGACGGCGTCGAAAATGGGCGGCGGCGGCGGTGTGCTCCGATCGGGGCTCCGGCCGGCCTCGACGGCGGTCGGGAGGATGGGGGAAACGTCGGCAACGGCGAGGGGGTGCTCGTCAGGGTCACACCGGCGGCGGAGCGGCCCGGACGGCGGCGGAATCCGGCCCGAAGTGGCGGCGGCCGAGGTGGTTTCGTGGGGCGATTCCGGCGTCGTGGCGGCGAGACGGTGGCCGGGGTGGGTCGTGGCGGCACGGCGACGGCACGACGGGGCGGGGCGGCGTCGATCGGCGGCAGCACGGCGTCGGCAGCGGCGGCGGCGGCAACACACAATGACGGCGGCGCGGCTAGGGTTTGGACGGGGAAGATGTCGGGAGGGAGAAAAACATGGTCTCAATGGCAAACTCGTAATTTAGTATTGACTCGATTCCGACTCGAGTCAAAATAATAACTAGTTCGTAATAAATTCTAAAAAAATCTAGAAAAATATGGAAAAATTCCATAAAATAAAACAAACACAACAACATCCAAATGGCATGCTCTATAACTAATAACCCACCCGAATATAATCAAACGCGTCCTAATGCGTTATTCGGCCTAAAACTATTTCTACGATCAAACATATAAAAAGAAAAAAATACTGCATACTTTCATATATTCTGATAACTCATTTCTCACCATCTTCTCGACGTTATCATCATATATTCAGGTACACCTGACTCTCATCGCTCATAAATCACGGCTGGTCTCGACTTAGCACGCGGTTCATGAAACTGACTCGACTCGAACCAAAGGTCGAACCGACTGGTTCGGTAACGTAAAACCCCTAACTCGAGTCACGGGTTTTACAGTGTGTGTGCGTGTATGTATGTATGTATGTATATGAGAAAATGTTTCTTGAGCAAAAGGCAAAATTTTTTATGTATCATGATACAAATTTAATATAATTAGCAAGTATGCCGGTTGTGATCAAGTAATAAAGTAGTGAGTAGAATATTATTCCCACAAAGACTATTTATATATTAAATTAGAATTATTAAACTAAATTACATAAAGCAATAGTAATGAATTTTGTTGGATTTTTTATCTAACTAAATTCTAATCTAAAATTAAACTAAATAAAAAACCAAGAGTCTAATCTAAAATTAAGGTTTTTCTCAATATGCGAATAATATGCTTGAGATTCGATTACATTTAAACCAAATATTGATAGGATATTTATATAGAAAAACGTTAATTATTGCTTCCTATGAGACAATGGAATTTCTAATATTTAACTATCCTGCTCGGGTTTAATTAACTATCCTAACATCAATCAACTTCAAATGTCCCATGCTTGGGTCTGTTTTCCATTAACTCCAATTAAGACCATTAAACTCTATGAATTTGTTACGGTTAAACCCGCATGTTCAGACTAAGATTCAAACAAACCACATAAACATCAAATGACTCGCTATTTAGACTAGTCAGATTCAATTTATAAATATGTTTTATAGATTACCCACATACAAAGCATAATCCATTTATCATTCAATTAATTATTTTACATAATTTATCTCTTCGAAACCTCACTATGTTTCACTAACTAACCAAATAAATAAAAAACATTAAACAAAATAAAACATAACTCTCATGGAAAAATAATAATATAAATTTCAACTAATGTAAAATATCAAGTCATTAGTTTAAGATCCATCTACTCTAGCAAAAACTCATCTACTCCAAAAAATTAAAAAATAAAACGTAAACAAGAAGTGCTTGAAAGATTCGTAATAATTATACAATAAAATCCAAAGAAAAGAAAATAAAAAAACTCTTTATGATCCAATATTTAAAAGCAATATGTTTTCTTCTTCTTATGAATCTTTAATATCTTCCTAAAGAATCTACCTTGAGAGAACCAAAAGCCTAGAGAACCTAGAAGTGAAAAAACTCTCTCAATTTCGTGCATAAACAACCTTATTATAGTTAAAAGTATTAGAGCTCTTGTGAAAGTTGGTTCTTTAAATTTGTAATTATCTAAAATTTTTTGCACCAACACTGCAGCGTTCACTCCTAGTGCCGCAACACTCACTTATATTCTTTTCTGCTACGTCACTTAGCGCCGTCTAACGGTGATCTCAATGTCGTGGCTCTCTACCAATAACGCTTTTAACCTTCTTCGTAGTGTCACGACATTTGCTAACCGTGTTCTGAGTACCGCGGCGTTGATGTCTTTTCCTTATTTCCTTCTTCTAGAGTGGCATGACACTCACTAAACAAGATTTGAGTGTCACAACATTCGTTCGGTATTCTTCATTATTTTCTCGTCCGATTCGCCCACATTCTTCTCCACAAACTCATATATAACCACGTAACTTTCAAGACCAACAAAACCAAATTAAAAACCTAATATTATACTAAGATTATTCAACTCTAAATATAAATAAAATATTCTCTAAACTAATAAAACAAACTGAAAAACCTATATCAACTCGTAAAAACCTCAAACACTAAACACAATTAACTGCAAAATCTAAGGAAAATACAGAAATATCTACCAATTATCATACCACATTTTAATATGAATCATCTAATTTTAAAGATGGTCAAATTTTAATAATAATAAAAAAACCATTCTCCTCTTCTCCATTGCCGATGACCAGTTCCAGCCCAAGGCCAGCTAGACCTTGGCCTTAGTCGAATCTAGTTGCTGGCTTTTAAAAAAGAAAAAAGAAAAGTGACAGCCATATCTGGCCATAGACATTGAACCTTGCCATCCGCCGACAGCAGATCCATCCGGTTGCAGCTAGATGCAACCAAGCATATGATTGACACTAGATCCGGCCACTTCTGGGTTGCCAACAGCCAGTGGGTGTGGGGAGGGGGAGTAAGATTTTATTTTCAAGAAATAAATATATTTTGGCTGTCCTTGTAATCCGATAGCTCATATTTAATTGTGGTGGTGGAAAATTTCCTACCCTCCACTCAAGTAACCCCCGGAAAATTTCCTACCCTCCACTCAAGTAACCCCCTCCCCTATATATATATATATATATATATATATATATATTATAAATTCCCCTATAGTTAAAATTTTTATAAAGGAGGTTAAGATCATTTGCGAGCACCAGCCAGTCACATTTATGTACCTTGACTTCATATGCATTCACGTTTAGGTAGAGTTACATTCATGCACGGAAGGTACATAAAAAGCGTTATGGTCTTCAAATTGTGAGAACATTCTTTTCTAACATTCCAACAGAAAATTTACCATACATATTTGTTTAATTAGAAGATCCAAGTCCATAAGATCAGGGTAACAAATATGTATGCAAATATGCTATTTTCGGTATATTTTTGCATCTATTTTTGGTAATTGGATGTGATGATTGATCTTAAAAAAGTTATCATAAAAAATTGTGAAGTAATTTTTATAGAGTAAAAAAATAAAATTAATTTAAATTAGAAGAATCAAATAAAAATGATATAAAATATTTAAAAAATATGATTATTAAAATAAAAGGTTAAGGTTATATTAGCTTAAACGCTATAAAAGAAGGAACCAAATGAAATAAAAATAAGTAGATTTTGTCTTTCCCCTCTCTCGATTTCCTTATGGTCATTTAAAAGATAAGTAATAGGATTTTAAGTGAAAAAAGGTGGATCGGAAGCAGTATTAGACTTCTCTAAAACCGATATAGATAATCATCCTATGATTTTTTTGATAATTATAAAAATTATAATATGACTTTTATTTATAAAATAAGAACAAAAAATCGTGCTTGATAAAAATGTTAAGATTCAACTAATTAAAATGCAACAAAATAAAAATAATGTATCAAATTATCATAAACTATTTTTTTTATTTGATCAGAACATATCACCTCCACAGTTAATTTAGAATTTTTTATGAAATTGAGTTTATCTTTAACATAGTAGCCCATAGATTAATCTACATATATATATATATATATAATATTAAAAATTTTAAAATTAAAATACTAATCAAATATCTCACCTCAGCATCTAGTCAACATTACTGCTTGCCACTTGATTGCCTCATATTATAACACCTAAAGAATCCAACCTCAGATCAAAAAATCAAATCCCATCATATGTCATACAGCTTCTTGTTGATTCCTGACCCAACAATCCTCCATGGATCTTAGCTGGTGGGTTTTTTTTTTAAAAAAAATCTTTTCCATGAATCTTCCCAATTTGGGACCAACAAAATCCAAGAATAAAAGCACAACTTTCAATCAACCTAAGCATGATTCCACCAAGTGTCCATCTCCTGTCAACACCACATAGATTCCTTAAACCACCGGACCCCAAAGCCTTTGACTTGATAACAACTAAAAAACAAATCAAAACAGCTGGCCAAAGTCTTACCCCGCTTCTCCTCTTCTCCAAAGTTCCCACCTTTAAAATATTTGGTTGATTTAATTTTCAATTGCCTTCGTACACCATGTAAAAAGCCGTTTAGTGCTCACACTGTTTGCCTTTGAATGGTGATGATTAGGTATTTGATGGGCACGGTGGAAAACATGCAGCCGATTTTTGCCTGTAATAATCTTCCCAGGTTAATATTGGCAGATGAAGATTTTCCAAAGAGAAATTGACAGAGCTGTTACTTCATTTCTGCAGACAGACATTGCTTTTGCTGAAGCTTGCTCCACTGATGCTGATCTTGCTTCTGGCACTACTGCTCTTGCTGTTCTGGTAATGGGAAGGCCAGGTTTATTCATTATGTCTTGTACTTCCGTCATTTCATAGGAAATAAGCGCAAGCGTTTAATTAAGTCATTATTGACAGTCAATGACTTGTTTTACATGGGGGGCATTTATGACGTTTTAGTTGAATGATGTTTTAAAATTCTGGGAAGGTTATGGATGGTAGGTTGTTGCTGGTAGCAAATGCTGGTGATTGCAGAGCAGTCCTTTCCCGCCGTGGCAAGGCAATTGAGATGTCAAGAGATCACAAACCTATTTGTGCTCAAGAAAAAATACGTATTGCCTCAGGTGGATACGTCTATGATGGGTACCTCAACGGGCAGCTAAATGTGACTCGGGCTCGTGGAGACTGGCATATGGAAGGGATGAAGTGTCAAGACGGGGGGCCCTTAGTGCAGAGCCTGAATTGATGAAAATGTGTATGACAGAGGAAGATGAGTTTCTGATCATGGGATGTGATGGGATTTGGGATGTTTTCAGGAGCGAAAATGCTGTTGATTTTACTCGGAGGAGACTGCAAGAACACAATGATCCTTTGATGTGATGTAAAGACTTGATCAATGAAGCTACGAAGGAGGGGCAGCGGCGATAACTTGTCTGTTGTTGTTGTGTGCTTTCACTCAAAGCCCCCACCAAATCTGGTCGCTCCAAAACTGCGTGTTCAAAGCAGTATTTTGGCTGAAGGCTTGAAAGAGTTAAGAGCTTCTTGGACAGTTTGCGAAGCTGAAATGGCGTTTTGAACTGCCCTCTATTTTGTGCTTTTAATTGCACTCTGTTCATTTTTTTATGCAGGTAGATGCATGTCACACTTTTTTCTTTAGCTCGAGATCTGAGATGCTTGCATCTCTTTTGAGTGTAACATATGCGGCTACATCATACACCATTTTAATTGAGTTTTAAGTTCGATCTCTGTTTCAACGTGGCAAAAGCATTGTAGAGGAAAGGCTTGAATGTTGATGGTTTTGAATACTTCTGGGAAGTTTTCTTGCTACCAACTTTTTGAATGTTACAATAAAGCTTGCTTTTCTTTTATGCTTGTGTTGCATCTGGTATTTAAGCTGGTTCAGTTGCCTTCCTAGCATAAATATGGATTATCGTTGAGATAGTTGATGGATTTGAAGTAAATAAATATATTGACTAAGCTTGAAGTAGGCCAACAGATTATGAACAAGTTCATTACTTCTGCAAAGTAGCTATTTCTACCAGCTCTTCCATGATATGGTTGAGAAAGGAAGTGAAATCATCTAACCATCACTAAGATGATTCTTGGTCTGGTTACAACCGTTCCCCTATCCTTAGTCTAACCACCCCATTGGAAGTCTGATCATTAGCTTCACTAACATTGAACATTGTTGATGGAAAAGGTTAGATATTACAGAATTCTTTGTTATCAAGCAGTTGACGGTTTTCTCTTCGTGCATGGATTATTGATGCTTACCTTGCACGAATGGGAAACAATGAAGTGTGACACACGATTTTATGTTTTGAAAACCAAAAAGAGTGATGGGTTTTGGAGTTTTTAGCTACTTAACCGGCGAACAGAGAGCTGAGTCTTTGTCCAGTGAAATGCATGCTACACGAGGGAAGATTTTTTACATGTAATGCCATTCTCAAATCTTGATCGCTTCACAAGAATACACTCATTAACAGCTGAAATCTAAATTTTTTATATCTTAAAGTCCACATAATTAATTAAAAAATAAAATTACGAGCTGCTTTTCAATTGAGTGGAGAAGGCAAACATCCAGATGAGGTCAACGTTGTTGCATTGTTAAGGAGGTATTCCGCACATATCCTGTAATTTTTTTATACTTGTATGTGTATACTATATTACTTGCCTTATACACAGGTTCTTGATTGGATCCTCTCTATGTACAGTACTAAAATACCCATTACTAATTCACTATGAACGTGGGTATATAACCATTTATGTGCCATTAACGCCAAGATTAAACCATTACCATAGTTAATTAAAACATAAACATTCGTGTCTTTAATATAAGCTATTAAACAACACAAGGATGGGGCATGGGCAGTTAAGTATAATTAAAATTCGATGACCGTGATTAAGCTTCGTTTCAAACAGCCAAGTACAGCCAAACCAAGCAGGGCTATCTTCCTGCAGCATATGGCACAATCGAACTCCCTGCTCCAATCCAATCCAATGCCGACCTAATTAGCTCTCTGTAATCTGATCATCTACCCTTCATCTCTTCTTATATTCTATGATCTACCTGTTATCCATGCATGGTGAATAGTATTACACAAGATTAAATAAAAAAAAAGTTAGACAAGAAAAAAATGTACCAAAAACAAAAATATAGAGTAGAAGAATGCTACTATATATGATCATTTCCATTTGAGCTCGGTTTATTGTTTTGCATGGCTTCTACCAAGAACACTTCGTCTTCTCCACAAATGCAACGCTAACCGGCTCCTCCACCATCTTCAAACTCATCAGTTCAAAAAAGAAACTCATCAATGGCGCCTTCTCTGCTCTTCAACCATTATCCTCTTCTTCTACTTGTTCAGATTCTGCTCTGTTTTACTTTAGCCAGCTCTGAACCACCTCTAGAAGAAAAGCAGGCCTTGCTCACCTTCATCAACAACGTCCCCCACTCCAAGCGCCTGGTCTGGAACGCCACCGCCTCCCCATGCAACTGGGTCGGCGTCCAATGCGACCTCAACAGCACCCACGTCGTCTCCCTCCGTCTCCCCGCCGCGGGCCTCGTCGGCGCCATCCCATCGTCCACCATCGGCCGCCTCACCGGACTTCGAATCCTAAGCCTCCGCTCCAACCGCCTCTCCGGCGGCCTCCCTACCGACTTCGCCAACCTCACCTCCTTACACAGCCTCTACCTCCAGGGCAACACATTGTCGGGCGAGTTCCCCGTCCACCTTGCCGGACTGGTTCGCCTGACTCGGCTAGACCTGTCTTCCAACGGCTTCGTGGGAGAGGTGCCAGCCGCCATTAACAACCTTTCTAGCCTCACCGGGCTGTTCTTGGAGAACAACAGCTTCAATGGCGTCCTACCCAACATTAGCATCGGATCACTAACCAGCTTCGACGTCTCGAACAACAACCTCACCGGCGCGATTCCGGAGGCTCTCAGGCGGTTCCCGGCGTCGTCCTTCGCGGGTAACATTCAGCTCTGCGGCCGTCCCCTCTCCCCATGCAGATCACGGCGGCCGCCGCCGCCGCGCCCTCGTCCACCGCCGCCGCGGCCGCCCAAACGACCGCCGCCGTCTTCTCCACCTCCGGAGACTGCCATCAAGCTCTCCCGAACCGCCATCATCATAATCTCAGCCGCCGCCGGCGGTACCCTCCTCCTGCTCTTCCTCCTCGTCGTGCTCTGCTGTCTCATACTACGACGCCGTTGGCGACCGAGTGCAGACGCCGCCGGCGAAACCTCCGGCGCGGCGGGGAGGACGACGGAGACGGCTAAGGAGGACACGGGCTCGTCCGGGACGGCGAGCGGGGAGCAGAGGATCAACGGCGGCGACACCAAGCTGGTGTTCGTCGACGGCGGCGCCCGCGCCTTCGACCTCGAGGATATGTTGAGGGCGTCGGCGGAGGTGCTGGGGAAGGGGAGCACGGGCACGACGTACCGGGCGGCTCTGGAGGACGAGACGGTGGTGACCGTGAAGCGGCTCCGTGAGGTCGCCGTCGGGAGGAGAGAGTTCGCTGCTCAGATGGAGACGTTGGGGAAGATCAGACATGACAATGTCGTCACCATTCGAGCTTTCTACTTCTCCAAGGACGAGAAGCTCATCGTCTCCGAATACTACTCAGATGGTAGCCTGTCTGCTCTCCTACATGGTAATCAAATTATTCCAAGAATCTCCTATATTTGTGTTGTTCTATCGACGAATCTCGGTTTCTGTAATGTTTGAATCGTTGATTGGATGGTGCAGGGAGCAAGGTGGTGATCGAGCTAAGCTCGATTGGGACAGCAGGTTGAGGATAGCCATGGCGGCCGGACGTGGAATAGCTCACCTCCACACCGTGGCAAGGATCCCCCACGGCAACATCAAGGCATCCAACGTGCTACTACACTCCACCTTTGCCGCTGGCGTCTCCGACTACGGCCTCAACACAATCCTCCCCCGCCCCGCCCAGGCGAGTAGGGCCGGTGCCGGCTACCGGCCGCCGGAGACGAAGGTAACGCTGAAATCGGACGTTTACAGCTTTGGGGTGGTGTTGTTGGAGTTGATGACTGGGAGGGCGGCGACGTCGGCCAGCGAAGGGGCCGACCTGCCGGCGTGGGTGGAGTCTGTGGTGAAGGAGGCGTGGACGGAGGATGTGTTTGATGAGGAGATGGTGAAGGGTCGGAGGAGGGATGGGGAGAAGGAAGAGATGATGGAGCTGCTTAAGGTGGCCATGGAATGCGTGGCCAAGGCTGCCGACGATCGGCCGGGCATGGAGGAGGTGGTGAGGAGGATGGAGGAGGTCGGCCAGGCGGCGGCTGCCGGTGGGGAACGACTGGAGGAAGCCGCCGGTTGAGATGAATAGTGAATGCTTATATATTCTATTTGAATGCAAAACTGGGTGTTGGGACAAAGAAGAATTTGTCATATACACACAAGTTCAGTGATTTTGAACACATCATATATGGGTTTGAAGAGAAAAACTCGAAAACTGTTGATGACAAATGCGAGATGAAGTACAGATAATTAAGATTCATTCGTTTCCAAAAGCTAACACTAATTAAGGAATACACAGACAACTTCCAACAATGTTAGCTTCTCGTGGACAAGACAATCACGTCTTCTCAGGGAAAACTGAAGCTTGCAAGCTGTTTATCTTCTTTGGAAGTTGAGCATCTTGATTGAGAATGCAAAGATGAAAGCAAAGAGGACGGCGAAACCAATGACAGCAATCGCGACGTAACCCAAGAAGTCATGTCTGATACCAAAGTAATCCTCGATGAAATCCCTCACGATCATGTCGGGTTGCTGCATTGGCGTACTTATATCTGCAAACTGGGAAGCAATCAAACCATACAGTGTCCAAGCAACGGGGCAAGCCCAGTAGTACCATCTCCACCAAATTGGAATTCTCTGCGAGGAATCAAGACCACAAATGATGCTTTATGAATAAAAAAATCACGAACGAAACGCAGCACATTGAGTTGGAAGGCCAAAAATTTCAAACTTACAGGTCGAGGAATCATGAAGCCAGCAAACAAGTTCCATAGAGCATAAAATGCAGCAGAGACAATGGCGGCAACATCTTGGTTTGGCGTCAATCCCACAGCCATCATTCCATAGTATGTGAAGTAGAGCAAGGTGAAGAACATGAAGAAGATGTACCAGAAAAATTTAGCTGCCGTCCATTCAAAACCAATCATGGCATAGACTATGATTCCATACAGAACCGACTGAGCCAAAACATAGGGGACCTCAATTGCAACCTACGCAAGAAAAAAAAGGGGGTTCTTAAACTTAATTTATGGTCTACAACATTATTGTCGTTAAACAAATGGCTGGAACATTGGTGGGTAGAAAAAATATTGGCCTTATTAGAAAAGAGACTGACCTGAGCGAATGCATAAGGCAAAGGAGAATACATTCCTGCTGCTTTTTCTCTGTAGAACACTGTTCTTTCAACGGACACCACTGGCTGCACTGACCCAGCATTTTGTATTCCGAGGAATAGAACAGCAGAGTACATGGATCCTACAGCATTAAAAAGATCTTGTTGTCTATCCCTGCAAACCAAAGACATTGTGTCAACAAATATATCACAAAGAACTGACAAGTAAAAGCCCCAAAAGTGGGTTGCTTTTAGTTTTGGAAAAAACTTACGTCCGGGTGCCAAGATCCCAGAACATAGTACCAAACATCAGTGCAATGATGGTAGTGAAAAGAAGCCTAACAGCAGTATATGGGGGGTTTCGCCAATATGAGAGTCTCTGTTTCCAGAGGCAAGCTAAGCATTGATTGAAGAAGTTCAGGGAGTATTGAGTTTCGAAATGCAGATCCTTGGAGCCCGGAGGTGGCCTACTTAATTCGTCAATCAAAGCTTTGTTCCTCCTGCAAGATTTGGTTAGACAGTCATGAAGAATGAAATTGATGGTAACACTTCATACGATGGCAAAGCGAAAATGGTCTCTCAAATTACCTAAACAAATCAGATTCCCTATATATCTCTGCAAAGTCCACGCCTAGAGCTTCTTCTTGAGACAAGGTGGTCACTTCCAACATCCAAGTTGCAGGGTTGTAACCACCCTTAATCTTGCTTACACCATTAATCGACTTTAAACATGAAGAAATGGATATCAGTATCTAGATATAGAAAGGGTGAGCAAAACAATTATGTTGGCTATCCTGAGTAAATTTGGCCTCACCTCAAAATATTTGATCAAGTGGCTGGACTCATGACCCAGTGGTCCAACATATATTTCTTCTCCTCCTCGCCTCATCAAAAAGAGCTGCAACCAGTAAACATATTTAACAATTATTGCCACATTCCTTAATTCGCCACAAATTTTAAGAAATCTTTATAATATGTAGATGGCATATACCTCATCAAACGCTTCAAAAATGTCTATACTAGGCTGGTGAATTGTACACACTACTGTTCTCCCAGTGTCCACTGTGTTCCTCACAGTTCTCATAACTATAGCTGCTGCTCTGGCATCCAGTCCTGACGTGGGCTCATCCATAAAAATTATGGATGGATTTGCAACCAGTTCAACAGCTATTGTCAACCTCTTTCTCTGCTCGGTTGAGAGTCCATCAACACCAGGCAATCCAACCAGTGCATATCTCAGTGTGTCCAATTCTACGAGCTCCATAACCTCCTCAATAAACATCTGAAGATGATTTAATTTAAAGGAAAATGAGTTTGAAGAAGTTAAAGGTTTCTGACAAAATTGGGAAGCAGTAAGACACTATACTGACTTTTCTTGTTTCTGAGTTCACGTCTCCTGGAAGACGAAGCCATGCCGAATATAGTAGGGATTCATAGACAGTAAGATATGGGGAGTGAATGTCATTCTGTTCACAGTATCCAGATACACGAGCAAAAGTTTCTTGCTTCTTAGGGTGCCCGGACACACATATGTTTCCTTCTATGCATCCACCGGTTTTCCTTCCAGCCAATACATCCATTAGGGTAGTCTTACCGGCACCACTAACTCCCATAAGTGCTGTAAGCACTCCTGGCCTAAAGGAACCACTTACACCTTTGAGAAGCATCAGCCGATCTTCTGGTACACCTTGGGCTTTCATCTCCTGCGTTCACAGAGATTTTTGTCAAATTGAACTCTCTTCACAAAGAAGAAATGAAGTCATCATGTTCAGTGGGAATTCTATGCTTACAGGTGGCATGTCAACGGAATATCTGACATTATCAAATGTAGAGAGAGAGGAGCAAAAGGAAGAACCATCCCTTCTTGCTCTTGCCAGCACCATCACTGGTTTCTCTCCTAATCTCACCCCTATTTACATTCATTCAGATTTCCTTAGCAAGCAATGATGCAGAAAAACTTGATGAAAACCAAGAAAAAGTAGATGTTGCTGTGCAAAAAGAAGGAAAAATATACAGAAATTCTCATACCTTGAGATGTTGAAGCATGTGACGATAATTCAATATTGGAATTATTTCCAACGCTATTTGTTTGATGATCACTGGAATTCTCATCTGGCTGAACTGATTGGCTTGTCTTGTAGGCTGTAAGGAAAAAGAATCATACTTAGCTTAATCTTGATGCCATATCTGATTGAGAGACTAACAAATGAGATGACGATACTTACGGTTTAGTATGTCAAGGGCTAAAGTGAACAAGGCATTGTAAAAGCAGACAAATCCAAGCAGTGCACCCGCGCCAAGCCAATACCAATAAGATTCAGGATAGACACCGCGAGACCTCAAGACTTCAGTACCCAGTGTCGCCTCCGAACCATTAACATTCTATTATTATGCAAAAGGCCCCAATTCAGTATTTGCAGAAAATATTTTGAAATGAAGTGCGAAAAGTGTTCGATGCCCTCACTCTTCTCCAGCTATGTCCAAGAAACTCATTGACAGCAATTCCATTCTGGGCATACATCAAAGGTGAGATCCAGTAACCCCATTTCCACCAGCTTTTAATATCCACTGCAACCAACATATACACACATGATAAGTTGATGCTAATTCTCGTTTATTAGAATTCTTACATAACCTTAACATCGAGAGACAATTGAATCCAAAGCATACCGCGTATTATAATGAATCCTCCCAATGACATGTATACAAGCATAACAAAAGATCCAAAAGTGTTTGCAACAATCATATTGCGACCCAAGGCAGCTATTAAACGGAACAGTCCAGAGGCCATTTGATTGACCAGGAGAAGGAGTAGATACTGTTTGAACAACCTGTAAGAAATAAGCTCAATAATACAGAGGTTAACATCTGAAGGTAATAAAATAATTATACATGATTATAAGATAAATAAACGCAAGACAGATTTGCAATCGAAATTAGTCTCCCACCTGCCAACATTTGGATCAAAACCAATCACGTAATAGGTCATGGAAACCCAGATGCAAACTTCAATGAGTGATATAGGTATTTTGAGGATCCATGTAGGCAATGCGTAGGCCCATGAGGGAAAGAACAGAAGGTCCCTTTGCTTGTAGAAGACTGGAAGTTTTGCAATGGTCATGGCAAGCTCTGCGAATCCATTGAACAGTAGGGAAAGCATAGCAAAAAAGAGACTGCCCAAGTAAATTCCTCCATCTGTTAAAGAGCTGCGGCTCATCTCTGTGCGGAAGAAAACCGTCATGGTAATGAAGGCAACTATTATAAGCTGCACCAGGAGAAGGACAATTAGGAAGCTTGAATACTATTTTTTCCAGATAATGAGCAAAGGCTACATTGCTAAAAATTGAATCCACATCAGGCAAAGCGTGGAATGAGAATGGGATTAGGTGATCACTTGGAAAAATTTGAAGATGTAAACAAATGAATTTCTTTTCATCAGCAACAATTCCCTAGCAACGCAAGCCTTCAACAGCTCTCTCTTACTAATCCCATACTTGGAAGTGGTTAGAGCAGCTGGATGGCTCTTGCTCTTGTCAAATGGGGAGCTAAGTTCAGCTGCCAACTTGCGTCCCACATGGAATGATCGGAATGCATCAGAGAATTCTTTGACAGTGACAAACCTAAAAGGTTCATCCTTCCGGCACCAGTACTGTTGCTGATCTTTCTTGGATGTCACCTGAATTGATTTCACACTAATTTTATATTTCCATAAAATGAACAAGTTTTTTACAGTTATTGAATAACTAGAGTGGCTAACTCACTTCTTGCAAGAAGTCTGCAACTCCTTTCCTTTCAGGGCATTTGAAGCCCATTGATTCAAAGAAGTCAAGCGCACATTCCCGAGGGCCTTGATACACAATTCTCCCATCAGAGATGAGAAGGATGTCATCAAACAGATCATATGTTTCTGGAGCTGGCTGAAGTAGAGCAATCAAAGCAGTTCCACCAAGAATGTGGTTTGTTTGTCTCAGGGCATTGACAATCTGAAAGGTCGTGGAGCTGTCGAGGCCAGTTGATATTTCGTCCATGAAAAGAGCCTTTGCAGGTCCAACAAGCATCTCACCTACATTTATAAGGCAATGAATCAGCACCTCATAATACACAATAATTCTAGCTCGTGCGAGGGAATATATAGGCATTTAATACCAGTTGTCACTCGTTTCTTTTGTCCACCAGAGATACCCCTTAGCATTTGATCTCCGACCATTGTATCAGCACAAATATCTAGCCCCAAAATCTATGATCAAGTAGTGGGAGTGAATTTCAGGAAAGATAGGTATACTTTTAAAAGATGCTCATACATCAAACAACCAAAACTCAATCAAAGTATAATAAGAACAGACCTTTAAAATGTAGTCAGTGACCACACTCTCTTCCTGTCCTTCTATTGAAGCAGCCTGCAAAGCAAATTTGTGCTTGTAACATGTATAAGGATTGATCTGTTGTAATGTAATTCTTTTTTATTCACATTCATTGTTCTTTCTAGTGCACAAATGTTGCAATGCAATTCTTTCTTTTCACATTCACTGTTCTTTCTCGTGCAAAAGTTATTGCCTCATACCTTCATGAAAACATCAATATCCGGGTCTGGCTTAATGTTTGCAGCTTTCTCTCTTCTTGCTAACTCTGTAAGCATTTCTGAAAGAAAAAATTAAAAAAGAAAATGAATTGAGAATTGAGAATCCAATATCCACTGTGACATTCAAAGCTGCTAAGTAAATTCAAGCTTCGGTGATCCATGCCAACTTACCATAACGTGTTCCAACACCTTGGCACCTTGCAGAGAAAGCCAAAGTTTCTCTCACAGTCATCTCTCCTATATGAACATCATGTTGACTTATGTACGCAGATGACCTCTGAGGGACAAACTCCTCCATCGTATGGCCATTGTATGTTACTTTGCCGGTCAGCTGATATCAGATGAAACAGGTATCATAAATAAATTTATACCCTCTTGTCTTTCGTATTTATTAAACAGTTTGGTTCTAATTAGTTTCGAGTCAAATACCTTTAATTGGGCGTCAAGCTTTCCTGCGAGAGCTAACAAAAGAGAAGTTTTTCCTGATCCTGGAGGACCAAGCAGTAGTGTCATCCTGCAAAGTGCAAAGAAGTTTTTTTTTAAAAAAAAATTATTTTCTTTAACTTACAAGAAGAGAAGTCAATCTGCCAATTAGGACAGAGGAGCAAAAACCAATCTGAGCTACCTAGAAGGTTTGATGATTCCACTGATATTGTTCAGAATTGTTATGGGCTGCTTTTGGCTTGGAAGAACATGCAGAAAGTTCAAAGCTCCCTAATAGTAAAAAATATATGAAACATGTTAGGTAAAATATAGTTTTCGATTGTCAGTTAAACAACACAATCTTTTAACACTGCAACTTACCTCAACTATATTGAAGAAGAAATTAAAGAGTGTGGGCAGAGCCCTACTCCCCACATACGCCAAGGCCTCTACATTTAGATTCTCAAAACGAACCTCGATTGTGGGATTTTCAATCCCAACCCTGTGCCAGTTCAGGCAAATCAAGTATAAGCCATCCAAACAAGACACAAAATAATGAAACACTATCAATGCAGCAAACAAAATAAAATTGAAATCATAGATTAAAAAAAGAGTGAAACACACTGGTCCATCCTGTTCTTGAGCTTCCATAGAAACTTCTCATTGTCCTCATCAGCCGTTCGAATCAGCCGCTCCAACAAACTCTTCTTCTCCTGAAACCCCAGTTTCTGCACATCCACCTCCTTGAAATCCCCCGCAGCCGCACCACTCAAGATACCTTTCCTGATCCTGTCATAGGTGGGCAGCTTCTCTAGGGCCGCCCACTTGAGCGCCTCCTCGTCGTCCTCATCCCTCGTCGATCTCGAAAACACATCCTCCACCGTGTTGTTCCTCCATGTCGACCCCGTCCTCCGCAAGCTCCCAACTCGGTACAGATCACTGCTTTCCATCTCCACCCCTCCAAACCAGAAGCAGCAAGAGCAAGCAGATCAACCAATACCCAGAACAGCCACCACCCAACCAAAAAAAAAAAAATGAAAGAATACCAGCCAGAGGGCCGAGCAGAGCTCGAAACACAACTGGGTTTGCTCCAACTCCCCTCACAAGATAGATATCAATCAACCAATCTATGTATATGTATATTAAAAGAAAGAGGAAGAAGCGGGCTTCTTGGATATATATACATATAGTGGAAGGCAATGCAAAGAGGTGCAGGTGGAGGCGGAGAAGGAGAAGAGGTAGAGTTGTCTTCGGTCAGAAGTGGCGCGATTTGACGCCCATTTGGCTGTGTTGTTCACACCTGCGCAAGGTATGTAATAGATTTTCTATCTGTTTGTTTGCTTTTTTTGAAAATGGGGACGAGCTTTTTGATCGGGTTGTTTTGCAGGGACTGGTTTCCCGCGTGTTTCCTTCCAGAAGAGGACTCGTGCACAAGTCCACTGTGTGCCCGCCCCCAGGCGGCTTTTTGATTTGACTCTTCAAATTTGTTTTCTTTCATTTTATTTTTATTATGAAAAAAATTTTTGATGGTGAGAATTTTATCAAATGTAATTTAGGTTTGATGTGATTCATTTGATTGCAAAAGAAAGATTTTATGCTTCTTCTCTTATCGAATGATATAAAAAAGACAAATTTTATGTTGTCATTCACGTGAATTATCATAAATTTTTAAGGTCTTTGAATTTTTTGGGTTTAGTAAATAAAAAATTGAAATGGAATTTTAAAATGGAGCTTTTTATTAGGCACGCCAAGGGTGACTTCTCCGACGTTTGTGTACAACAATGCTTTTTGCGTCTTTAGGATGAAACAAAAAATGCTTTTAACTTCTTTGTGTATCTGTGAAGTTGTTGAATTCTAATAGCATTATAATTTTATAATACATTAGGTTTTAATTTTATATATAAACACTTATTGAATAATTAGACAGGCTATAATATATTAATTTTTAAATATATATTTTGATTAACTTTAAATACATATTTTATATATTATTTAAATTAAAAGATGAATTATAATTATTTAATTTTCTTATTATATTTTATAGACAATTAAAAAGACTCTTATTAATAAAAAATTAGAAGTTAAAGTTAATCGGATTTGAACCCATATCCTTTTACCTTAAAAGATAAAATTATTAATCTCTTTTTAAGAAATTAAAGTTAGTGAGATTCGAACTCATTACCCTCTTAATGAGGTGGTTTTATTGTATTTTTTAATTTTTTTGCATTTTGATTAAATGATTCTCCCACTTTTAATTTTAGACCACATTTTAATAATAAGAGTAGATATTTTAAATTTATTTTAATTACCAACTGATATGGCTCTGTGCTGCAAAATTCACCTACTTAAATTTCATGCTATTTCTTCAAAATCTTATCTAGATTATATTTATATTTATCTTAAAATAAAAATTAATGTAGGTTCAAAATTAATCATAATACAAGTAAATGTGCATGAAAATAGAAAATGAAAATAACCTTTTTATTTAAACGGGTTTAGGGTTTGAAAGAGACCCCTTTATAATTTAAGTTTCCTTTTTTTAAATTTGAGTTTCCCTTTTTTTTAAAGCTGAGAAAATAGCCATTTTATTTAAACGGGTAGAGGGTTCAAAGAGACCCTTTTTTGGTTTGAAAATTTATTTATTTTTGTTATTTAAATGGGTAGAGGGTTCAAAGAGACCTTTTTTTAGTTTAAAATTTTATTTATTTTTGTACAGGTTTAAAAATCTTCAAGGTATATGTAAGAGCTTTTTACAGGAAAAAGAAAGAAAAAATTTTATATTATAAAGTGGTGGGACAATTAAACATAAATATCATAAAATGGGAAAATATAAATTATTTAAAATACCCCCACTTATAATTTTTTTTAAAAAAATATTAAAAGGATGATTGATAGTCGTTGGTCATTCCTAGTCTGGCCATTTCTGGCAGCCCCATCCCGGCCCTCCATGGTTTAGGCGTAGGTTGTGAAAATCCCCGATTCCGAATCAGAATTGGCTGATTCCACTCGGATCGGATAAAAACCAATTCAAAAAATCCATTGAATCGGTTTTCATCCAAATCGGTCCGTGAATCGGCCAATTCCGGGCGTATAGGGGGCAGGGCACAGCAGGGTGGGGCAACGGCGGCGGGGAGGGACAAGGTGGGGCTGGCAGGGGGAGGCGGGGCGCAGTGGGCGCAAGGCGAGGCGTGGCGGGCAAGGGCTAGGCGTGGCCGGCGAGGGCAGGGGCACAGCGGGCGCAAGGCGAGGCGTGGTGGGCAAGGGCGGGCGGGGCGGGTGTAAAACCCACGATTCGAGTTAGGGTTTTATATTCAGAACCGGTCGGGTCGACCGTTATTTTTCGAGTTGAGTCAGTTTCAGGACACGTGTACCGAGCCGACGCCGGTCTCGTGTATGAGCTATGAGGGTCATGCGTACCCAAATATATGATGATAACGTCATGAATACAGCAGAACAGAATGAGTTATCAGATATATGAGAGTATGCCAGTCATTTTTTTTTATTACTTTTATATATAGTGGATCGTAGAATTAATATTAGGCCGTTTACCGCGTTAGGACGCGTTCGGGCAGTTTGGGTGGGTTGATAGTTCTAGAGCATGTCATTATAATTTTTTTGGTGTTGTTTGATTTTACGGGATTTTTCCCGATTTTTATGAAATTTTTTAGGATTTAATACGAGTTAGTTATGATACTTGACTCGAGCCGGAGACGAGTCAAGTATTATTTACGAGTTTGCCACCCATTTTTCACCCCGACTTTTCTTTCCCCGCGCCCAAACCCTCGCCGCGCCGCCCCTGTTCGCGCGCCACCGCCGCCACGGCCGGCGCCGCCTGGCCGCCGATCGACGCCGCCCAGCCCGGCCACGGCGTCGCCCTGCCGCCCCGACCAGGTCCGGCCCCCATCGGACCGCCGCGACGCGAGGAAACCGCGCCGCGACGCCGCGGCCGCGTTGCGGTCACGTTGCCGATTCCGCCGCCGGCGACCGTTGCCGCCGTGATCGAGTGGTCACCTCGACGTCTTCGACCAACCCACGACTGTCCCCGACCGGAACGGAGGCCAGCGCCGCCCATCCCGGCCGGATCGAGTCACCCACCGCCGCCACCACTGTTTTGACCATTTTCCGGCGAGCCGCCAACTCCGTCGACCATGTTGAGGCCATAGATGAGTCGGGCTCGCCGAGCCGGTTCCGAGGGTACCCAACACGACCCCTTTCCGACTAGTAGACGCCGCCGGCGATTGTCGCCGGAAAACCACCGGAAGCCGCCGGAAAACCGCCAGTAGCGGCCGGAAAACTGCCGAAAAATCGGAATTTCTGGAATTCGCTGGAATTCACCGGATCTTCCGCGGAGCTCACCTAGTTGGACTCGATCGAACGTCGGACGCCGAGGAGCGCCGAATTCGAGCTCCGAGACGCGCGATGGAACCCTAGCCGTCGCCGATTGCCGACGACGTGAGGTATAATTACCTCTAATTTGATTGTTTAAAATTAATGATTGTTAGCACAGTATGATAGGATTGATTGATTGGCATGATAAAAGTTCGAGCATGAAAGAAGTAATGATATGTATGATTTGAATGGATGAACGTAGGTGATCTAATGAGGTAGATCGAGTTGAGCATGCTAATCGAGTAATGTAACTTAAGAAAAATATAATAAATTTGGTAGGAATAGGATGAGTTAGAATTATATTCATATTTATAATTATTGATTGTTATGGTTAATGTTGGTATTATGGTGTGATGGTCATGTCGGATTTGATGCATCATTTAGTTAGCGGGCGTTAGTATTTAGTTTTGATGTGTAGGTACGGAGTAGGAGCTTGCCGCCTAGGCGCGATGACACGCTTGGAGCTTCTACCAGGTCCGTTTAGGACTCGTCTTGTTTTACGCTCTTCCATTGTATGTTTATTTTATTATTGCAGGGCGGGTTAAGTGGCGTTTTATTGGATCCCACTTAACTCGGGCCATTTAATCGAATATTTCCGGATTAATAACCCCTCGAGGATGAGATCCCTCGAGGATGATTTCGAAAACAAGATCCACCACAAGTTGCCTTCGGGCCTATTATATGAATCCCTTCCCAGGCCTATATATATAGTTTTATCGAGTTTTCAGTGAGACGAGAGATGGAGAAACCGACTGCACGTACCATGCAGAGGATGCCGTGACAGTCAAAGCGGGCTCTGGATTAGTGCCAGCGGACTGTTCCATTCCCGAGGGATCCTGACAACTCCGCGTTTGAGTTCCTCACACCCGGAGAACGTGGAGGTTTACGGGTACTGTTTAGTACAGCGCATGTCCGGACTTGTGGTTCAAAGGGTACTAAAGGCGACTGCCTGAGAGTACTCGGCCTTCGTGCTCAAGGCCAGGAGAAATATGGAGGTAAGGAGAGGGCTTAGGATAAAGTTTCACGAGAAGTACTGAAAAAGAAGTGCTGAGAGTAGCACAGTACCAGCAGCAGTAAGTTCGGGATGCTACCGGGTCTGCAGCCCAGTGGCTCCTCAGTAGTGCCCTTCAGAGTGTTCTTGAGGAAGTATATGGTTTTCTTTCATATGAGAGTTTGCTCTCATAGCCAGCTTGTTATAGTTATTTTATTTTCCGGACCAGTAACGCTTGTTACTGACGTTTTTCTTATATATATGTAGGTGATAAGCACGAGATGGATGGCCAGCCAGGACGGAGGAGCAATAAGGTCTTCTGCACACACACATCGGGTGATTGAATGTTTAATGTTTTGTTTATGATGTTATTTTATAAACATGCTATGAGTAAATGTTTGAGGCTTGACAATGAGATGAAATGAAATGATCAGAGTAGCGCAGCAAAAGTGTGATGGGTTGAAACCCAAGCTTCAGAATGAGAGTATAGTAAATTAGATTCTGCGTGAATGAAATTGTTTGATACTTGGTTATATATATTTTTATATGTATATTTGACAGGGTGGCCCCTAATTGCATTTTTAGGGGAAATTCTGTCCGTCATATTTCAAAACTTTTATTAATTTTTATCGGGATGGTTTTGGTGTGTACTCTGACTTGCATGTCATTCATGTAGTACCATGTTAGGTTTGTGTATTCATCCATGCATTGCGAGTTGTATCTTCATCTTAAGACGCCGAGATTGGATCCGCATGAGTTAGGTTCGGGTTAGCCGACCTAACCGGGGCCTGTAACATGCCGGTTCGGTTCACGAGCGTGAACCGGATTTTGGGTGTTACAGCGGGTCTGAGGGGGGGGGGGAGCGGCGCGGCGCAGCGCGGCGGGTGCAGGGCTGGGCTGGGCGGGGCGGGGCGGGTCTGGGGAAGGGGGGCGTGACAGCAGCAGCCGTAGCGGCGGCGACGGGGAAGGAGGGCGGATGCGGGAGAGAAAATGAGAAGGGAAAGAAACAACACTGGTGGCATTTTTTAATTAAAACTTGACTTGTGTTCGACTCGAGTCAAAAATAATAACTAACTTTAAATAATTCAAAACAAATTCTAAAAAATATGAAAAAATATCATAAAATATAATACACACAATAATATCAAAATGACATCAAAATCTAATTTTTATATATTTATGTTATGAGTTGTCAAATTATTATATATGACCGATTTGGACCTATTCAGACCGATTCAACTGAATCGATTCCTCGTCCGATTTAGACCGATTTCGATTTCTGAATCCGACCCCTCAAAAACCGATTCCGATTCGATTTATGCAACCATGGTTTAGGCAACTAGGCGCTGGCTGTCCAAGGTCTTATCAAGTCTGGCCGCCCTTGACTAGGTAATCGTGATCCAACTACCCATAGCCAAGGTGCCCAGATTTTGACGGCTCTTGGCCTTTGGGACCCGTCACCACAAGCCTAGACATAGGCGGCAATTTTTTTAAAAAAGAAGAACAAAATTATAGGCAAGGCGGGGGCAGCCAAATCCAGCCTTGGGGCACCAAATTTGGCCGCCCCTACCTCACTGGGTGGCCAACCTGTCGGGGATGATCGACAGTTGATTTTGTTAATTTTTTAATTAGAAGGGTGGTTTTGTCATTATAATAAAATTTTCCTTTTAGTAATTATGTTTAATTGCCCCACCACTAAGCAATATAAAAAATTTAATTTTCATCCTGTTAGCAAAACGCTCTACATGTAAACAACTTATTTGAGCACCCTGAAATAGAAAAGGATGGATAACATCTATTAATTAATTAGGACCGCCTGGGATTGTGACCAGGTCTTGGTACTCCAGGACATACTTTTGCTTGGATTTTTCTATCAAAAAGAAATTTCAAAGGTGGTGAATTTTAAGTTTGGACTTTTATTTTATTTTTTAAAAAATTATATTTTCATTGACAGAAATATTATCCCTCCATTTAGATTTTGAAAATTTTATTTTATTTTCTTTCTTTTTTTTAAAGACTTTGAAAGTTGAATTTTAGAGAGAGAGAAAAAGTTTGGTTTGGCTTCTCTACCACTTTTCCATCATGGGCACACCAAGTTTCGAGAGGAAGGTGGTTAAGTAAGGAGGTCATTGCAAATTTGATTGCCTTTGGCCATGAAATTTTCAGATCATGCATTTTTCCTACTCAAACAACCAATGATTTCACATATATAAAAAGGAAATTTTATAATTATATTTAATAAATAAGCATTTTATATGAAATTTCAATAAAAGTTTGTCACAATCTTTTTGTTACAATTATTAAAAGTATGAAAACTCGTAAAATAGACTTTGGTAATTACAATTATAAGAGTAGTTAATTTTATTTAAGCATTTGAAAAAAATTAAGAAAGTACAAGCCTTTTTACATTTTAAAATGTTTTGTGAAAGCTTTTATAAAGTCTTACTATTTTATATTTTTTCATTATCATGCCAAACATATTTTTTACCTTGCTATAATTTTATATTTTTCCAACAGTCTTAAAAAAACATAATTAAACACCCTTATAATTCAAATAAGAAAAGTTTTGTGGTGAAAAAAATGCTCCCTTCAGAGCCTATATGAGTGAGAGAAAAAGATTATTATTATTATTATTATTATTATTATTATTATTGTTATTGTTATTGTTATTACTATTATTATTTTGACTTTAAACATAACTACCTTCATCATCCAACCACTTCCTAACCTTGTACTCGTCATTAAATACAAATGACACAAAAATATCAACATGATATTAATTTTTCCTTTCTTAAAAGGGTATTCACTACCTACATAAAATAATTAAACAATGCAACAACCCTTTTTTGCCCTTATAAGTTTTTTATTCTTATAAAAAATGTATTGGAAGGGAGTTTTCAAGTACAGGATGAATAATGTATAATCTACAATGTATCTTCCCTTCCACATTTCGAATATAATATATATAAACTATTTAATATGGTAAGCATGATCAGGTCAAGAATGAAGTAAGAACACAAAAATCCAGTGATTCTTATTTTGTAGCGATCTCCTTTTATTAACTGCCCATATTAATTTTTATATGTTGATTAAAATTTTAAATAAATATTATTTTCTCAATTTTTCTAACTACTTAATTTTTTTAAAAATATTTTTAATGTAACACCCAAAATCCGGTTCACACTCGTGAATCGAATCGGCATGTTACATGCCCCGGTTAGGTCGGTTAAACTGAACCTAACTCGTGTGGATCCAATCTCGACGTCTTAAGATGAAGATCTAACTTGCTATATGTATGTATGAATGCATAAAACCCTAACAGGATATTACATGGATGACATGCAACCAATTTTCACACCAACACAATTATAATCAAAATTAGTAAAAATTCTAAAATGAAAGGGATAGAATTTCCCCTAAAAATGGAATTAGGGGCCACCCTGTCAAAATCATATATTCAAACATATATACACATAGCAACAATAGCATTCACACAGACTTCTAATCTACTATATTCATCATTCTTTGAACTTTGGGTCCTAACCCATCACACTTTTACTGCGCTACTCTGATCATTTCATTTCATGTCATTGTCATGCCCAAACATTTAATCATAGCATGTTTATAAAATAACATCATAAACAAAACATTAAACATTCAATCACCCAATGTGTGTGTGCAAAAGACCTTATTGCTCCTCCGTCCTGGCCGACACATCCATCTCGTGCTTATCACCTACATATATATAAGAAAAACGTTAGTAACAAGCGTTACTGGTCCGAAAAGAAAATAACTATAACAAACTGGCTATGAGAGCAAACTCTTATATGAAAGAAAACAACATATACTCTACGTGAACACTCTGAAGGGCACTACTGAGGAGCCACTGGGCTGCAGACCCGGTAGCATCCCAAACTTACTGATCTGCTGCTGGTACTGTGCCGCTCTCGGCACTTCTTTTTCAGTACTTCTTGTAAAACTTTATCCTAAGCCCTCTCCTTTCCACCATATTTCTCCTAGCCTGCACGAAGGCAGAGTACTCTCTGGCAGTCGCCTTTAATACCCTTTGAACCACAAGTCCGAACATGCGCTGTACTTAACTGTACCTATAAACCTCCACATTCTCCGGGTGTGAGGAACTCAAACGCGGAGTTGTCAGGATCCCTCGGGAATGGAACAGTCCGCTGACACTAATCCAGAGCCCGCTTTAACTGTCACAGCATCCTCTGCATGGTACGTGCTGTCGATTTCTCCATCTCTCGTCTCACAGAAACTCGAAAACTATATATATATATATATATATATATATATATATATATATATATATATATATATAGGCTTGGGTAGGGAGTTATATAATAGGCCCGAAGGCAACTTTTGGTGGATCTTGTTTTCGAAATCAACCTCGAGGGGTTGTTAATTCGGAAAATGTTCGATTAAATGGCCCGAGTGAAGTGGGATCCGATAAAACGCCACTTAACCCGTCTTGCAGGCAATAAATTAAACATGCAATAGAAAGAGTAAATCAGAGACGAGTCCTAAACGGACCTGGTAGAAGCTCCAAGCGTGTCATCGCTCCTAAGCGGCGAGCTCCTACTCCGTACCTACACATCAAAATTAAATACTAACGCCCACTAACTACATGATACATCAAACTCAATAAACATCAATCACAATCAATAATCATAAATATGGAAATAATTCTAACTCATCCTATTCCTACCAATTTTATTGTATTTTTCCTAAGTTACATTACTCGATTAGCACGCTCAACTCGATCTACCTCATTAAATCACTCACTATTCACTCTCAATTAATTGCATCATGCAATCATCACTACACTCATACTCATACATTTATCATGACAATTATTCAATTCTAGCATATTATACTAACAATCATAATCAATTTTAAATAACTCAATCGGAGGTAATTATACCTCACGTAGTCGGCAATCGGCGACGGCTAGGGTTCTGTCGCGTGTCTCGGAGCTCAAATTCGGCGCTCATCGGCGTCCGAAACTTGAACGGGCTCGACTGGGTGAGCCCCGCGGAAGATCCGGTGAATTCCAGAAATTCTGATTTTCTGACGGTTTTCGGCGGTTTTCTGGTATCTTCTGGCGGTTTTCGGGCGACAGTCGCCGGCGGCGTCTACTGGCCGGAAAGTGGTCGTGTTGGGTACCCTTGGAACCAGCTCGGCGAGCCTGACTCATCTACGAGGTCGACGAGGTCGATGGAAGCAGCAGCTCGCCGAAAAATGGCAAAACAGAACCGGTGGCGAAGGGTGGCTAGATCCGGCCGGCCACGACGGTGACGGCCTCCGCTCCGGTCAGGAAGGGTCACTGGGTGGTCGAGGGTGCTGAGGCGACCACCTGATCGTGGTGGAGATGGTCACCGGCGACGGAATTGGCCACGCGACCGAAATGTAGCCGCGGCGCTAGGCGAGGCGATCCCGGCGTCATGGCGGCCTGGCAGCGGCCGAGGCTAGTCGTGGCAACACGGTAACGTCGTGGCGGAGCTAGGGGCAACGATCGGCGGCCGGGCAGGCTTCCACAGCAGCGGCGGTGGCATGCGCAGTGGCGGCGCGCGGCAAGGGTTTGGGGAAGAAGAAAGGAAAGGACGGGGGTGTGTGTGGTGGCAAACTCGTAAATATTACTTGACTCGTCTCCAACTCGAGTCAGAATAATATTTAAGTCGTAAAAAAATTCCAAAAAATTTGGGAAAAATCCCACAAAATCAAACAACACAAAAAAAATCATAATGACATGCTCTAGAACTATCAACCCACCTAAAATGCCCGTAACGCGTCCTAACGCGGTAAACGGCCTAAAACTAATTCTACGATCTATTATATATCATAATAAAAAAATAAACTCCATACTCTCATATATTCTGATAACTTATTCTTTTCTGCTGTGTTCATAACGTTATCATCATATACTTAGGTACACATAACCCTCATGGCTCATACACGAGACCAGCGTCGGCTCAGTACACGTGTTCTGAAACTGACTCGACTAGAAAATAATGGTCAAACTGACCGGTTCTGAATATAAAACCCTGACTCGAATCGTGGGTTTTACATTTGCATTGTAGGACATGCAAGATTTTTATTTTATTGTACTTTTTAAAATTAATATATTCTAATTATAAATATTCACACATCTGACTAAAATATTCATTAGCAATACTCAAATTATTTATTTTGTTTGAATTTTATTTATATTTTAAAAATTAAAACCAACTTCTATTTCTTATTTTTGTTTTAAGCTTTGGAAAAGGGTTTATATATTAATTAGATTGAGGTTTACTTATAAACCTGTTAAATAATATATCATAATTTATTATAGAATGATAACTTTAAAGATTAAGTATAAGTTATTTTATTCAAATTAATTATAGTCATAGGCAAATTCCCATTCAAATATTTTTATTTTGAAATTCACATACATTTTGAATATTTTATACAACTTTTATGGATTCATTATGATTCCTATAATATTTAAGTAAAAAGTGTAAATCAATTCAAACTATTATCCTACTTGAGAATGAATTTGTTCTATACATTTTCTTAATTAAAATTAAGTGCTCACATTAATTATTTTATTAATTTATATTAAGCATATTTGAAAATTTTTGTTTTTCAACTCTTTTTTCCCTCTTTATCCCATTTCTAATTTAATTAATTAAAATTTCCGAAAATAATATTATTAATGAGATTTTCTAAAAATCTAAAAGTGGCTATTTTTTTATCTTTATCACATTTCTAATTTAATTAATTAAAATTTCCGAAAATAATTATATTAATAAGATTTGTAAAAATTTAAAAGATTATTTTTTTCATTTTTATCATGTTTGTAAATTTTTAATTGAATAATTTCAAATAACAATAAAGAAACACTTTTTTCAAATTTATCACATTTCTAATTTAATTAATCAAAATTTTCGAAAATAATATTATTAATAACATTTTGTAAAAAACTAAAAGATTTACTATTTTATCTTTATCATGTTTGTAACTTATTTAATTAAATAATTCCGAAAATAAAAATATTAATAATATTTGTAAAAATATAAAATATTATTTTTTTCATCTTTGTAATTTTTGCAATTTATTTAATTAAATAATTCCGAAAATAGTAATATTAATTGATAGAAATTTAAAATATGTGTTTATTCCGAAAATAATAAAGTTAAGTTTGTAAAAATCTAAACGATTAATTTTTCCATCTTTATAATGTTAAATTCCGAAAATAGTATTATTAATAAAAATCTAAAAGTAACTCTTTTTACATTTTTATCACATTTCTAATTTAATTAATTAAAATTCCGAAAATATTTTTATGAATAAGATTTTTAAAAATCCCAAAGGTTAATTAATATTCTGAAAATAATATTTTTCATCTTTATCACATTTATATTTTATTTAATTAAAAATTCAGAAAACAATAAATTTAATTATATTGTAAAAATTTAAAAGATTATATTCTTTTCATCCTTATCATATTTATAACTTGTTTAATTAAATAATTCGGAAAATAACAATAAGGAAACTCTTTTTTCATCTTTATCACATTTCTAATTTAATTAATTTAAAATTCCAAAAATAATAATATTAATAAGATTTGAAAAATCTAAAAGATTAGTTTTTTTCATCTTGATCATGCTTGCAATTTATTTATTTAATTAATAATTCCGCAAATAACAATATTAATTAATATGATTTTAAAATTTGTATATATCAACTGTTTTTCATCTTTATCACATTTCTAATTTATTCATTTAAAATTTCTTAAAATAGTAATATTAATAATATTTTGAGAAAATCTAAAGGGAACTATTTTTTCATCTTTATCACATTTTCAATTTAATAATTAAAAATTCCGAAAGTAATAATATTAATAAGATTTGTAAAAATATAAAATACTATTTTTTTCATCTTTATAATGTTTGTAACTTATTTAATTAAATAGTTCCCAAAATAACAATAAAACATGGCTTTTTTCGTCTGTTTCTTATTTATAATTTAACTAATTAAAATTTTAGAAAACATTAATATTAATAAGACTTTTGAAATTTTAAAAAATTAATTTTTTCCCACTTTTTCATGTTGGTAGTTATTTATGAATAATAATTGAGCTAATTATTGTTCGACTCAAATTCGACTCAATCTCTTTTAAGTTTGATCAAATTCAAAATAAGTGAGTTGAGTTTAAAGTGGGCTGAATTCAACTCAACTGCCGGAGTAGCCCCAATTTGGCCGAATAATTAATGACAACTGATTACCGATTAGCCGAACAATCAATTTTAATCTTACTTCTGCACCTTCCCATTTTCTTCCTCTAGAAGCTCCACACTTGCATCAGACGTAAACGTGTGTCATTGATTGTGTGGTCACCGTTCCCTAGCTTGCAGCGAAATGTAACTAGTCACGGGTAAGTGGGACAAATGCAACAGAAATGCTAATCCTTAATGTCAGAGGTTGACAAGTAGCCGGACCTAGTCCAATTCAAAGTCCTAAAATCCTAATAATCCACGCAAGAATGCAGACCCTTTACCAACTCGTTGGCATCCATTGTATGTATTGTGTTGTCTGTGCATGTGCTTTTCTCCAATTTCTTGGGTCCTTACAATGCGTTCAACCCTTGACTTAAATTTAACTTGAATGCCATTGATTTCTCTGCATGTTTTAGGGCAGAATTATAATTTAGTTCATCACTGTTCATTAACCCTAATACTTTTGTTTACGTCAAGCAATAATGCAAGATGCGGCGGGGATTTTTAAAGGCTGCTACAGCCAGGGCTGCTAAATAAGTGAGCAAGCATAATTTAGCTTGCGCTCGAACTCGATCGAAAAAGTATTAAATATATATGCTCAAAATCGACTAGAATTTTTTTTTTCGAGCTTAACTCGAAATCAAATACACTTATACAGTTTAATTTTGACGAGTTCAAAACTGGCTCGATTATAAAGTCGAAAAGACATATCCAATAAAAAATGTGGTGAGCGTGGATTAAACATACAACCTTCACTCTCCCAACTAAGTTATCCCGTTACTTTGTTATTTTATTATATATAAATAAATATAACTAATTACTATATATATATATATATATATATATATGCCTAAAGTTTTCCTTTGCAAGGGGCAAGAAATTTTTCCTACCCCAAGCTTTAATCTGGGCCGTCCATGTGATCGAATGGCCTAGATATGAAGAAAAAAAATCATCCCTTCTCTGGCGGCTCTACACCAGCCGGGCGGCCGTGGCGGCGTTGGGGGAGGGGTGGCGAATGAGGTAGTGGCTGGGGGCAGGGTGGGGTGGGCAGACGTCGGCAAAGGGGGGGGCGGCATTGGACGGGGGCAGGGGCCCACTGGTTAGGGGCGGCACTGGCAGGGGTGGCAGTAGGTGAGGGGTGGGCGGACTCCGAGGCAGGGGGCGCCTGGGGGCTATCGGCGTTTGCCCCCCATCCCCCTCCACCACCACCACCACCACGCCCGCCCCCGCCCCCCCCCGCCTAGCCCCTCCCCCTCTGCCCGCACCCCTTGTTGCCCCCTCTGCCTCCGCCCGCACCCCCCTTGCCCCCTCCTCCTCTGCCCACACCCCCCTCACCCTCTCCACGGCCGGATGGTGGGGTGGAGGGGGAGCAGGGCTCCTCTGCCTACGGACGCCCCCCTTCCCCCGCCGACGTGGCGCCAGGTGTTGTTGGCATTGCCATCGTCGTTGGCGTCGGAGGAGGGAGTGGGCGGCGATGGTGGCAGCCACCTCTTCCCAGCAGGTAGCAAGCCGCCGAACCAGACTTAATGATCTGGGCCGCCCATGTAATCTAACGGCACAGATCAAATTTTAATTTATTTTTTAAAAAAATCAATAGATCTAGGTTGTCCTTGTAATCGGACGACCCAGATTAATATGTGGTGCAAAGAAGCTTCCTTGCCTCTGGCGCAGGGAAGTGCTTCTCATATATATATATATATATATAAAGACTATCTTATCCAGATAATGTCTCCATCTCAAACTTTAATTTGGGTCGTTTGATTATAAAGACGACGTAGATTTGATAAAATTTTTTTAAAAAAATACCCCTACCACCACTGTCATTTAGTACGTAGTTAATAATAATATTTATTTATGATTTCAAATATATTTTGAGTGGCAAATGATGTTATGTATATTATTATATTATATTGTGGAGTCGAGTTCGAGTCGAGCTACAAGTCAATTTCTAGTTGAGTTTAAGTTATAATTGAGTCGAGTCGAGTTAAACATTGCATTACTCAAACTCGACTCGTAGGATTCGAGTTTAAGCTCGAGTATTTTCGAGTTGAATTAAACCAAGTCGAACTCCAAATGATCACAAACTGGCTTGCTCAATTAATAACCCTAGCTATGACAATAATTTCAATGAAGAGGAGGGGAAAGAGAAAGAATGTCTTCAAAGATTTAGGTTTGGTATATTCTCAATCTATTTCTCTACATTTTTCAAAGATTTTTTTTCAAAATTTTTTCTTATATTTTATCCAATAAAAAGTAAGGGATTGATTAATCAAACTACAACAAAATTAAAATATTAATTTAAATTATTATAATCATATTTTTTAATAAGGGTTATCTATTAAATTAGAGTTTATCTCTAATAAGGGTTAATTTGTTTATTACTCTAGCATTTATAATCTCCCATAGGGCCTTATATGTCAACAAACCGCTGGGGAATAATATAATTATTGATGTCATGTCATCGTGCAATAGGATGTATATATATATATATATATATATATTATATATATTAAAGCGAATTGGATGTAATATTACTTGTGATACACTTGTTTGCGAAAAAAGTTTGCATGTCTTATTACTGTTCACTGCTCATTTTGTCATGAGAAGGATGAGGATTTTTCTTGGTTTTCAACTTTAACCATATGGACAAAAATAAAAAAAGTCGATGCTGGCTTGCTCCAATTTGTTCAGTTAAAATATCTTAAAGTATTAATAAGATTTTGTGAAAATCTAAAAGTAACTATTTTTTCATCTTTATCACATTTTCAATTTAATTAATTAAAAATTCCGAAAGTAATAATATTAATAAGATTTGTAAAAATATAAAATATTAATTTGTTTTTCATCTTTATAATTTTTGTGACTTGTTTAATTAAATAGTTCCCAAAATAACAATAAAACACGGCACTTATAGCCACAAATACAGTATTTCTATTTCTTCTTTATAAATTTGTTTGTCTTTGTCCATGCCATCGAATTAGGGTTGACTCAGGTTTCACAAAACCCGAACCTACCCTATAAAAAAGATCAAACTCGAACTCAAATATGAGTTTGAGTCCATTAAGTCCTGAATAACAAGCCAATATGAAATAAGTGCTAATAGAGACTCAGACTTCTTAAATCCAAAATATTTTGGTCAAGTGGGTATTTTATTTATTTATTTATATTAGGTAAGATGTCGTATTATATGTGATCATAAATTGTAATTTTTTTATATAAAATCTCATTCAATAATGAGATAGACTATAATAATTTAATATCTTATATATAAATTATGATTGACTTTAAAAATATATTATATTTGAAATAAAAGATGAATAATAATTATTTAATTTTTTATTATATTTTTTAAGACAATTAGATAAACTCTTATTAGTAAAAAATTTTAAAATTAAAGTTAACTAGGTTCGAACCTTTAACTTTTTACTATGAAATATATTTTTATTTTTTATTTTTTTAAAAATTAAAGTTATCGAGATTTGAATCCTTGTCCCTCTACACAATGTATTTTTGAAAGGTAATCACATTTTAATATTCTTGAAACCCACTTATGGGTGCTAACAGCTTGATTGAGTTTGAAATCGCTAAATGTTCGACTTGATCTTATTTAAATTTAAGTTCGACTCAAATCAAATGAGTGCAAGTATAAACACACATATGTTCGGCTCGACGTGACTCAAAGCTCGACAATTTACATTTGAGACTACAAGTGAAATTTTTTTTATAAAACCATCTATATAAAATATAAAAAAATAATAAATATACTTATATGATATGATAGTTTTACATGACAATATAATGATTTTGTTTCCAAATATATTATATTAAAAAAAGAATTAAATTCAAATTAAATTATTTTATTTTTATAATTAATTTTATTTTAAATTATTTATATAAAATATATATTAATAATAATCAAGTTGCCTCGCGTTCGACTCGAGACTCAAACTCTTCTGAATTCAATCAAACTCAAATAAATGCGATGAGTTTGGAGACGGTTGAATTCAACTCGTCTGCTAGAGTAGGCCCCCAAAACCCACCTCTCATTTCATTGAGCTAAAATTTGGCCGAATAATTAATGTTAACTGATAATCGATTAGCAAAACAATCAATTTTCACTTAACTTCTTCACCTTCCCTCTAGAAGCTCCACACTTGCATCAGACGTAAACGTCTGTCATTGATTATGCGGCCACCGTTCCCTGGCTTGCAGCGAAATGTGACTAGTCACGGCTAAGTGGGACAAATGTAACAAAAATGCTAATCCTTAATATCAGAGGTTGACAAGTAGCCGGACCTGGTCCTATTCAAGGTCCTAAAATCCACACAAGAATGCAGACCTTTACCAACTTGTTGGTATCCATTGTATTTGTTGTGTTGTTTGTGCATGCACGTTTGCCAATTTCTTGGGTGTGTTCAATCCTTGAGTTAAATTTGACTTGAATGCCATTGATTTCTCTGCATGTTCTAGGGCAGAATTATAATTTAGTTTATCATTGATCATTAACCCTAATACTTTTGTTTACGTCAAGCAGTAATGCAAGAGGCGGCTGGGATTCTTGAAGGCGGCTGCGGCAAAAGTTTCTCCGGAGAGGAGGCGAAGGAAAGAGAATGTATTCAAAGGTTTAGGTTTGGCATATTCTAAATCTATTTCTCTACATTTTTCAAAGACTTTTTTTGCAAATTATTTTCTTATGGTTTATCCGATAAAAAAGTAAGGGATTGAAGTAATCAACTACAACAAAATTAAAATATTAATTTAAATTATTATAATTAATTTTCTCATTTAATAAAGTTTATCAGCTTAAAAATTAGAATCTTTATATCTCTAAGATATTTAATTATTATAATCTTTTTTTAACAAATTAAATTAGAGTTTATATCTAATATTGGCCTTGCACGGTGTAACATCTTACCAAACTAAAAAATGAAATGATTATTTTCGGCATCGTACATGTCTATTGTATGTTTTATTAGTTATTACTTTTGAATTATTTTTCCATACTTATTAATGTAAATTAAATTAGTTCATATTCTCCAGGCTGGATCTCGCATGACACTGTAATGCTGGGTTAATTTGTTTATTACTCTAGCATTTATAATCTCCCATAGAGGCTTATATGCCAACAACCCGTTGGGCTATAAAATAATTCTTGATGTCATGTCATGGTGCAATAGAATGTAAAATATATATATATTAAAGCGAATTGGATGTAATATTACTTGTGATGCACTTGCTCTGCTACAAAAAAAATGTTTGCATGTCTTATTATTGTCATGTTTGCTTCTGTGTTCACTGTTCATTTTCTCATGAGAAGGATGAGTATTTTTCTGGGTTTTCAACTATAACCATATGGACAAAAAGAAAAAAAAGTTGATATTGCTGGCTTGCTCCAATTTGTATTAGATTAATATTAAAAGAAGCTTATCTTTTCATAGAATTATTGAAGACGCGTGTCCCTTGATCAATTCATGAACACGGCACAAATCCCCTAGATATGAAATGAGTTAGGCGTAGCAAGATATATACATATATATATTGCAAGGAATATGAAGATCAAGACAAGATGTATCCATCATTTGCTAGATGGGTTCATAATCCCTTAGATTGATGTTGGGCTATAGACCTCCAATCCCAGCTTAAGCTTACCACAACCTCAACCCCTTAGATTGAAATTGGGCTATTGGAAGTAGAGAAACTTGATTGATAGAGCAAGAACAAAAGCAAAAAGCAGAGTAAACCCAATCACCCCCCAGCAGCAATCATTCCCACAAAATCATGTTTGTGGCCGTAGTAGTCGTTCACAAACTCTGCCACCGTTTGCCCATTTTCCATGGGGGTCATCTAGATCTCCAAATTGGGATGCCATTAGTAAAAAGCAGAGTAAACCCAATCACCCCCCAGCAGCAATCATTCCCACAAAATCATGTTTGTGGCCGTAGTAGTCGTTCACAAACTCTGCCACCGTTTGCCCATTTTCCATGGGGGTCATCTAGATCTCCAAATTGGGATGCCATTAGCCCATACAAAGTCCATGCTACTGGACACCCCCAGAAGTACCACCTCCACCACACTGGAAGTCTCTGCACAAACCAGAGCTTAATTTGGTTGTGTAAACGCACAAGAAGCTTGAAATACTTAGGAACTTGCTGTTCGTGGGATTAGAAAGCCGGACAAGAGATTCCAGATGGCGTAGAATGCAGAAGAGACTATGGCAGCAATCTCTTGATTTGGAGTCATGCCAACAGCCATTATTCCATAGTATGTGAAGTTGAGCAAAGTGAAGTACATGAAGAAGATGTACCACAAGAACTTGGGCTGCTGTCCAGTGGAAGCCAATTGTGGCGTAGACGATGATGCCTTAAATCAATGTCTGGAATAGAATGTATGGCACTTCAATGGCCACCTTGAATACATAGCACATACACATTGAAAACAAGGCATTAGTTGCACTGATTCCACCATTATGAATGACATGTTGAGCTACTACCAGTAGTAATTAACCTGGGCAAAAGCGTAAGGCAATACTGAGTACATGCCAGCGGCTCTCTCCCTGTAAAAAACAGTCCGCTCCACCTCCACCACCGGCTTCACCGACGCAGAGTTTTGTATTCCGATGAACATCACAGCTGCGTACATTGATCCCATGGCATTGAAAAGATCTTGCTGCTTTCCTCTGCAATAATTATGAGCAGTATGTTCGTCCTCTACCCAACACCGATTAGACGGGTAGCTAGAGTATTACGTCTTGGATCCAAGGCCCCAGAAAATTGTTCTGGACATCAAGGCTAGGAAGGTGGTGAGCATAACCCTAACAGCATAGTAGGGAGGGTTCCTCCAGCAAGACACGCCATGCACTGAGTGATGAAGGATTGCGAGTATTGGGTGGGGAAGAAGAGGCCTTTTGATCGGGGAGGAGTGCACTTAGTTCACGTATCAGAGCTTTGTGTACCTGCAACAAATTAGTCATCTTCACATATGAGAATTGAATTGCCTAAATTACGTACTACGACAAAATTTAGATTTGCAGGTTGATGATCAGTACTACTTACCGGTATAGCTCTGAGTTCTTATAGATATCAGCAAAGCTTACCCCAAGCGTCTCTTGTTGGGCTATGGTGGCCACCTCGAGCATCCATGTTGCAGGATTGTACCCATCGTTGATCTTACTGACTTCAGAGATTCTCTGGCATTGTCAATATTTTCTTGCTAATTATTACTAAGTTTTGTAAGAATTGATGAAGAACAATCTCTTTATTTGTTAAAATCTAACCTCAAAGTACTCGATCAGCTGGCAAGAATTGCGGCCCAAGGGGCCGACGTAAATCTCTTCACCACCTCTTTTCAGAAGGAACAGCTAAACAAGAAAAAAATCATGGTTAACGAACAACACAACTTCATAAAGAACCACTTAGCAAAGCTAACCTCATCAAAGGCCTCAAAAGATATCGATGCTAGGCTGGTGAATTGTGCACACAACAGTTCTTCCGGTATCCACAGTGTTCCTCACTGTTCTCATCACAATAGCAGCAGCTCCGGCGTCTAACCCTGAGGTGGGTTCATCCAAGAAGATGATAGAAGGGTTTGCCACAAGATCAACAGCAATTGTTAGCCTCTTTCTCTGCTCAGTGGAGAGACCATCAACCCCAGGCAATCCAACAAGGTCATCCCTCAAAGATACCAGCTCCATAACCTCCCCAATAAACATCTGCATTTGTATACAATCAGTAGTTAGAACACATGTATAAAGATTGACTGAGCTCCAACTTCGTAGAACAAATTTTTCTAGTGGAGGAGTCAACTTCAGGTGGCAATCGAAGCCATTCTGAGTTGACGAGATTCATAGACAGTAACATAAAGGGAATGGATATGATTCTGTTCACAATAACCAGATACACGAGCAAAAGTTTCCTGTCTTTTTGGGTACCCAGATATGGAGATGATGTTGGTGTGCCAGCCCAAATTGGTGGGCTTAGGCATTAGTGGGTTGTAAGCCCACACGTGTAAACAAACTAATAAAACCATTAGGGTTTGCTTTTAGCAAAGAAAAAAGCATCAAAAAAAAAAAAAGGGGTTCCAGCTGCTGGAGGTCGTCCTTGGCTTGGAGGCTTGGAGGAGAGGAACCCCAAGAGGGGAGTTCATTCCTGCTGGGAGCAGGAAACTCCAATGGGGGAGATTGGAGCTGAACTCCGCCTGTTCTAGAGAGGAGAAACCTCAAGAACAGAAGAAGGGAGCTGGCGACCAAGATCCAAAGAAGGGATGGCTGCTGGAGATTGAAGGCGAGAGCTGCTGTTCAAGGCTCCAAGGAGTGCTATCCTGGATTGAGGTAATGCTCCCTTGTACTCACAACATGCTTGCTGTTTAGCTTGTAACCACGTCCAGCTAGGGGGCTGGTGTGAGGGTTGTGAGGTGAGGATTTGTGAGTGGGGAACTTGCTGTCCTTGCAGTCCTTCGATTGGGAAGAGGGACATGATTGTGGGGTTGCATGTCCACAACCAGCTGTGTAACTAGGGTAGATAGTTACATTGATTCCTTGTTTCTTGATGATGAAATAAAGGTTGGGAAGATTTCCTGTAAAAGGGTAGGTGTTGCTGCTACTGTTCTTGTGATTGTGTTTGGATATCCGTTTGGTTTGGACTTGGTGCTAAATTTCAGGGAAAAGTCGCATTCCGCTTAGGTGGCTTTTTTATCAACAAACTGGTATCAGAGCCCGGGTTGTAGTCCCTGTGCCTAGTTCAAATCATGGAGGGTAACACAAGTCGGATGGTAACGTTGAATGGCTCCAACTACCATGTGTGGAAAGGGAAGATGGAGGATCTTCTTTATGTGAAGGATTATTATTTGCCTGTGTTCGCTGGAGCGAAGCCGGCTGATAAGTCGGACGTCGAATGGGAATTAGTTCATCGCCAGGTGTGTGGCTACATTCGACAGTGGGTAGATGATAACGTCCTCAACCACGTCAGTGAAGAAAAGAACGCAAAGAGCTTATGGAATAAGCTCGAGGAGTTGTACGCTCGGAAGACCGGCAACAACAAGTTGTACTTGATCAAGCAGCTTCTTGGTTTGAAGTACCAGAATGGGAAAGCGATGACAGACCACTTGAACACATTCCAGGGGATCATCAATCAGTTAGCTGGAATGAAAATCAAGTTTGATACAGAGGTTCAAGGGTTGATGCTTCTTGGTACTTTACCGGACTCGTGGGAGACATTCAGAATGTCGTTATCGAACTCGGCTCCAGATGGTGTGTTGGAGATGGATGTAGTCAAGAGCAGTGTTTTGAACGAAGAGATGAGAAGAAAGTCGACAGGGTCCTCTTCACAGTCAGATGTCTTGGTCACCGACAACAGGGGGAGGAGTCAGAGTAAGGGTCCGAAAGATAGAAGCCGAAGTAAGAGCAAGACCGGCAGGTACGCCAATATTGAGTGTCATCACTGCGGCAAGAAGGGCCACATCAAGAGATTTTGTCGCAAGTTTCTTAGGGAGAACAAAAATGACAAGGGAAAAGAGAAGAATACCGGTGATGGGGAAAAAGGAGACAAGGTCGTGACAGCAGCCACAGATGAGTTCCTAGTGATGTATGATGCCGATACCGTTAATGTCGCTTGTCAGGAGACCAGTTGGGTGATCGATAGCGGTGCTTCGATTCACGCTACTTCGCGGAGGGATTTCTTTAAATCCTACACTCCCGGTGACTGTGGAAGTGTTAGGATGGGTAACGATGGCGTTGTTAAGGCCATTGGTATGGGAGATGTGCACTTGGAGACCGAGAGCGGAAGCACCTTAGTCTTGAAAGGTGTAAAGCACATCCCCGACATCCGCATGAATTTGATCTCCACTGGCAAGCTCGACGACGAAGGGTATTGTAGCACTTTTTGTGACGGGAAGTGGAAACTCACCAAAGGCTCTTTGATTGTGGCGAGAGGACAGAAGTGTTCCTCACTATACGTGATGAATGTGAAGATCGCGGTTTCCACGATTAATACGGTGGATGATGAAGGCATTGCAGAACTCTGGCACAACCGGCTTAGCCATATGAGCGAGAAAGGCCTAATGGTGTTGGCCAAGAAGAATCTCCTCTCAGGTATGAAGAATGGTTGTTTGAAGCGCTGTGTTCATTGCTTAGCAGGTAAGCAAACGAGAGTTTCCTTCAAGAGAGTTCCCCACCCTCGCAAGCCGGGTATTCTGGATATGGTTCATTCTGATGTGTGTGGTCCGATGAAGACGAGAACACTTAGTGGTGCCTTGTACTTTGTGACTTTTATCGATGATCATTCAAGGAAGATTTGGGTGTACATGTTGAAGTCAAAAGATCAAGTTGTAGACGTCTTCAAACAGTTTCATGCCCGCGTGGAAAGATGTACAGGTGTGAAGCTCAAGTGTATCCGAACAGATAATGGAGGGGAGTATTGCGGCCCGTTTGATGAGTATTGTAGGCAACAGGGCATTCGACATCAAAAGACACCTCCAAAGACTCCTCAGTTGAATGGCTTAGCTGAGAGGATGAACCGAACACTAGTTGAGAGAGTGAGATGTTTGCTTTCACAGTCACAGTTGCCGAGGTGCTTCTGGGGTGAAGCTTTGAGTACAGTGGTACATGTTTTGAATCTCACACCGTGTGTTCCGTTAGGTTTTGAGGTTCCGGATAGGATGTGGTCGGGAAAGGAAGCTTCGTACAGTCATCTGCGTGTCTTTGGTTGTAAGGCCTTTGTTCACATTCCGAAAGATGAGCGATCGAAGCTCGATGTGAAGACAAGGCCGTGTGTGTTCATCGGTTATGGTCTCGATGAGTTTGGTTATAGGTTCTACGACCCGGTGCAGAGAAAGCTTGTCAGAAGCCGAGATGCAGTGTTCGTGGAAGACCATGGTATCAAAGACATTGATAAGGCGGAGATGGAAGAGCAGTACAGCGACGATCTGATCGATTTAGATCCAGTCCCTACACCTGTAGTGTATCCCGATCAAGGGGGAGCGGCTCCGGAGGATATTACCGGTCCCGCAAATGGTGATTTCCCTACAGTTGATGATGTCGAGCCAACTAATGAAGTTGAAGAAGAGATTCACGAGTCACCAGAAGAACCTTTTTTGAGAAGATCCACTAGAGAACGGTTTCCGTCTACGAGATACTCTTCAGATGAGTATGTGATGCTCACCGATGTCGGAGAGCCGGAAACTTACCAAGAGGCGACCTCAGTCGATGAGAAGAAGCAGTGGTTGAAAGCCATGGAGGAGGAGATGGAGTCTCTTCGCGAGAACCACACTTATGACTTGGTGAAGTTACCGCAAGGCAAAAAAGCTCTCAAGAATAGATGGGTCTACAGGTTGAAGATCGAAAATGCTAGCTCGCAGCCACGATTCAAGGCACGGTTGGTTGTGAAAGGGTACGGTCAGAAGAAGGGAATCGACTTTGAAGAAATATTCTCGCCAGTGGTGAAGATGCCCTCGATCCGAGTTGCCCTTGGTTTAGCGGCCTGCCTGAACCTGGAGATCGAGCAACTTGATGTAAAAACTGCATTTCTTCACGGAGACTTAGACGAAGAAATTTACATGGAGCAGCCCGAGGGATTCAAAGTCAGAGGGAAAGAGCAGCTTGTTTGCAAGTTGAAGAAGAGCTTGTATGGCTTGAAACAAGCTCCGCGGCAGTGGTACAGGAAGTTCGACTCTTTCATGGTGAGTCGTGGGTACAGCCGGACATCGTCAGACCATTGTGTGTTCGTCAAGAGGTATTCAAATGATGATTTCATTATTCTTCTCTTGTATGTCGACGATATGTTGATTATAGGCCATGATACTAGCAAGATTGCTGAGTTGAAGGGAGAGTTGAGCGAGTCTTTTGCGATGAAAGACTTAGGAGCGGCGAAGAAGATACTCGGTATGAAGATCTCTCGTGATAGAAAGAATGGGAAACTATGGTTGTCTCAGGAAGACTACATTGAGAAGGTTTTAGAGAAGTTCAATATGAGCAAGGCCAAATCTGTGTGCTCTCCACTTGCAGGTCACTTCAAGCTCAATTCGGAGCAATGCCCCACAAGTGATAAAGATAAGGCGGACATGAGTCGAGTTCCGTATGCGTCCGCGGTTGGCAGTTTGATGTATGCCATGGTTTGCACCAGGCCTGATATTGCTCATTCCGTTGGAGTAGTCAGTCGTTTCCTCTCCAATCCTGGCAAAGAACATTGGGAAGCAGTGAAGTGGATATTGAGATATCTCCGAGGTACTTCCAGGGTTTGTTTACGTTTCGGTAGTAGTGAACCTTTGCTAGTTGGGTACACCGATTCAGACATGGCAGGTGATGTTGATTCCAGGAAGTCCGTTTCAGGATTCTTGATGACTTTTGCAGGGGGGCCGTGTCGTGGCAATCAAAGCTGCAAAAGTGTGTGGCGCTATCTACCACAGAAGCCGAGTATATTGCAATTACTGAGGGTTGCAAGGAGGCTTTGTGGATGAGAAGATTCCTTGATGAATTAGGTTTGCGCCAAGACAAGTATGTTGTGTTCAGCGATAGCCAGAGCGCTATCCACCTCTCCAAGAACTCATCGTTTCATTCAAGGTCGAAACATATCGACGTGCGGTATCATTGGATTAGAGATTTGCTTGAGACGAAGCAGTTGCACTTAGCCAAGGTACACACCAGTGAGAATGGTTCGGATATGTTGACCAAGACTTTGCCGAAGGAGAAGCTTGAAGCTTGTCGGCGAAGAGCGGGCTTGTCAGAGCCCACCACTTGAGCTGGAGGGGGAGTTTGTTGGTGTGCCAGCCCAAATTGGTGGGCTTAGGCATTAGTGGGTTGTAAGCCCACACGTGTAAACAAACTAATAAAACCATTAGGGTTTGCTTTTAGCAAAGAAAAAGCATCAAAAAAAAAGGGGTTCCAGCTGCTGGAGGTCGTCCTTGGCTTGGAGGCTTGGAGGAGAGGAACCCCAAGAGGGGAGTTCATTCCTGCTGGGAGCAGGAAACTCCAATGGGGGAGATTGGAGCTGAACTCCGCCTGTTCTAGAGAGGAGAAACCTCAAGAACAGAAGAAGGGAGCTGGCGACCAAGATCCAAAGAAGGGATGGCTGCTGGAGATTGAAGGCGAGAGCTGCTGTTCAAGGCTCCAAGGAGTGCTATCCTGGATTGAGGTAATGCTCCCTTGTACTCACAACATGCTTGCTATTTAGCTTGTAACCACGTCCAGCTAGGGGGCTGGTGTGAGGGTTGTGAGGTGAGGATTTGTGAGTGGGGAACTTGCTGTCCTTGCAGTCCTTCGATTGGGAAGAGGGACATGATTGTGGGGTTGCATGTCCACAACCAGCTGTGTAACTAGGGTAGATAGTTACATTGATTCCTTGTTTCTTGATGATGAAATAAAGGTTGGGAAGATTTCCTGTAAAAGGGTAGGTGTTGCTGCTACTGTTCTTGTGATTGTGTTTGGATATCCGTTTGGTTTGGACTTGGTGCTAAATTTCAGGGAAAAGTCGCATTCCGCTTAGGTGGCTTTTTTATCAACAGATGATTCCTTCTATGTACCCCCTGTTTTTCTTCCTGATAGAACATCCATTCGAGTGGTTTTCCCAGCTCCACTTACTCCCACCAATGCTGTAAGAATTTTAGGTCTGAATGCTCCATTCACCCCCTTGAGCAACACTAATTTGTCTTCCATTGCACCTTGAGCTTTCATTTCCAGCAGTTCAAACTCTTTGAGTATATATATTAATCTTGTTTCATGATATGAACAAGGAAACAAGTGCTGTTTCTAACTGTTTGTGCAGTATTACCTGTAGCATATCAACTGAATATCTGATATTATCGAATGTGATGGATAGAGGCAAAAAGTTAAGAACCATGCCTTTCTTTCCTCCCATAGTCAGCAACTCGTTGCTTTGTTTAGCAGCATCCCATTGGCTTCCCCAGTTCGGTTGATCTGCTTCTCCATTAGTCATTCCTCGGACAGAACAGCTTGAGGCTTCCCAAGAGCTGCAAAGCTCCTAATTTAGCTTTTGATTGAAAACAGTACTACTGTCACTAATTATTTTTCATGGGTTTTGTTTCAACAATTTGATCAATTGGGTGATTTGATAGAAGTGTTGGTGATGATGATGATTGCTGAATAATTATAGCTACTTACGATTAAGGTAGTCAAGTGCCCAAGCGAAAAGAAGTGTGTATCCGAGAAGTGCTCCAACACCAATCCAGTACCAGTATGCATGAGGAAATATCCCTCTGGATTCCAATATTTGTACCCCTAACGTCCTTGAATTGATGATCTATGAAGACAAGCAAAATCATATCATGGATTCGTAGGAACTGCAATCATTCAATATTTGAAATAGAAGTGTATTGATTTTACCCGATCCCAACTATGGTCGAGGAATTCATTCACAGCAATAGCTCTCCCATATCCACCAATTCTTCACATCCACTGCAACCAAATGTTAACGAGGCTTTCAGTTCTCATGTAGCTTCCACTTTGCTTAATTGGTAGCTTGTAAGAAGAATATTTTTGTACCTCGTGATAATAGAAAGCCTCCTAGAGCCATGATTGCGAGCTGAGCAAAGGCTTCAAAAGTGTCTGCTACAATCACGTTCCTGCCCAGTGCACCTATCATCCGAAACATTCCCGAGGCCATTTGGCTAATCAATACCAATATAAAGTATTGCTTGAACATTCTGCAGTTGGAATGGAACTCAATTGTTAGCAAAAGCTAGCCAGCAATGTTTTCTGAAGTACATAAGGATTGATTGAGCTGACCTTCCAGCATTTGGATCAAAACCAATCACATAATAGGTCATGGCAATCCAGATAGCAACTTCCGCTAAAGAGATGGGAATCTGGAGCACCTATGTTGGCAAAGCGTAGGCCCATGGTGGGTAGAAGAGCAGGCCTATGTTCAAGGTAATACTAATATCTAAAGCTAAGAGATTACTGTCTGTTCAGGCCACTTAAGTAGAATTATTGTAGTTGGTACTGTTTATGCCCTTTCCACGACAATTCTGCACTTCTATGGCCAGTAGAAGAGCCTCTAGTTTCTAAAGGGTGTTACATTTTATTTGTCAATGACAGATACAGTACAAATACAAATAGAGAGCAGTTCTGAAAATGAAAGAGAGTCAGCACAGTTGGTTGGTTGGTAATAGAAGAGACTACCAAGAGCTGTTGCGAATGGAAGAGACGACGAGGACATAAATGGCTTTTTCTTTTTGCAACCGTTTGATTTCTTTTTGATCGGGCAGTTAATAACAAAGAATCTGGATATCTGCTCTTCTACACACCCTTTTCTTACATTAAAGCCCCTTTGAGCTTTTTTTAAAATTTTTTGTCTTGGTTAATTCAGACTTACAATAATTTTATAGGCTACTTAATACTTATTTAATTTTAAATTATTATTATTATTATTCATTACTATGAAAGCATTTGACTATAATTTTATTTAAATTAGGAATCATGAAAATATTAATATATTTATAATTATACCATCAAATTAAAATTTTCTACTTAATAATATATTTAATTTAGATTTTTTTTGTTTTATATATTTATTTGTATATTTTTATTTATTATTAAAAAAAACTTAGAGTATAATTCTAATTGAATTAAAAATATTTAAAAATAATTTGTATTCAGTTACTATTTTTTACTTATTGAAATTAATTTTTTTGATATTTGTGTATAGCTACATTTTTCGTTTAATATAAATAAATATTCATAATTTTTTATTTAAAAATAACATAAGAACAATTTTGAAAATAATTTTGTACATTTTTAATATATATTGTTAAATAGTTTTAACTATCCCACTCACATTGCGTGGTTCTCGGGCTAGTATTAATAAGAGATGAACTTAATACTGGCTTAAGATTAAAAATAAGAGTATTAGCTAATCAAAATATTAAAAAAATCTAAAAAATACAATAAAAATACCTCATAAAGAGGGTCCAAGGTTCAAATCTTGCTAGCCTAAATTTTAAAAAAATGACATATAAAAATATCTTTCAATGTAAAAAGTCACGTATTCAAACTCGACTAACCTCAACTTCTAACTTCCTACTAATAAGAGTCTGTCTAATCATATTAAAAAAATATAATAAATAATACTTAAATAATTATAATTCATCTTTTTATTCAAGTAAGATTATCTTTAAAGTCTATGATAGTTTATATCTAAGACATAAAATTATTAGAATCCGTCTCATTATTCAATGAGAGTTTAAGTATAAAATTAAAATTTATTTGGTATAGGCTGTGTTTGGCACAAAATCTTACTTAGTATTAATAAAAGGGAAACTTAATAATGTTTTGAGATTAAAGTAGGAAACCAATCAAAAAATATATATAATAAAAATACCTCGTGCAGAGGATTATAGGTTCGAATCTCGTCAATATCAAATTTTTAATAAAATAATAATAATAATAATTTTCACAATAGAATATCACAGGTTCAAACCCGGCTAACTTCAACTTCTAACTTCCTATTAATATGATTCTATTTAATTATTTTTAAAAATATAATAAAAAATAAATAATTATAATTCATCTTTTAGTCAAGTATGATATATCTTTAAAGTCAATCACAGTATATATCTACTATATAATTCAATGAGAATTTATGTATCAAATTAAAATTTATCTAGTATATATCGCTCATAGTGCGACATCTTGCCTAATATATATATAGTAGAACCTGGATACAAGTTTTCCCTATCTAATCTATCTACTATATACTATAGCAGGAACATTTTTTTTCCGTCGTGTTTCAACCTTCCCTCCGCACAACGTAAATTCTATTCCCACAAATCCCTCCCTTCTTCTTCTAGTGCTCAAACTATTCACTTTCGTCTCTTACTCACAAAACTCTCTACAATGTCTTCTACTTCCTTCCCTACTCGCCCAATACTCTTTGTTTTCGTTTCATTCACGCCCAAAACTCAATATTAACTAATATTTGCAGTCAATTGTTTAAAATACGCGTTTTAAACTTATTAAATATTTAGAACACATGTTTTAACTAATTAAATTTTAATATTTAACAACTAATTAAATATATAATTTTTAATTTTGATAATTTCAAATTTGTTCAGACATGGCTGCTCACTGCACGGGTCTAAACTAATTTATTATATTGCATAAATAATATCTCCAAGACAGTTATTAGGCTGCTTATCAATGCCATGTATGAAGTTGATTCTTTATTAGGCTTTGACACCTTGCCAAATAATTAAGAAGTTCTAATAATTAGTTCTCTAAAATGTTGAAGAACCCAAGTTTATTTGGATTTAGCAAATGCGGTTAAGACTCTCTTATAAATACAATAATCCTTCTGTTTCCCTGTCCATTCAATTCAATTAGCTAATTCCACCTATTAATTATTAGTTATTGTTATTCTATATTTACATATATACAAGTTTGACAAACATATTTTTTAGATAACCTAACAGATATACATAATATATCCTAAGCTAGCGTACATAATCTTTTGTAATAAACAAAATCCTTTAGGTCAATTTGGCTATCGCTTAATCAATATCCTTCTGCCCTGTTTCGTATGGCATGCTTCCATGTCTTGTTCATAATTTTTTATCTCACATAATACATATTTTCAACACACATATAAATGATAGGGTAAAAATTTAAGAGTTTAATAGCTTAATTTTAATGTATTGAATAAAAATTAATAGTGATAATAATTCCCAGAGAAAAATATGATTACCATTGATTTATATTCAACGGTCTAACCACATGTTTTTCATACACAAATGATAATAATAGATGTTAGATTATTGTACATGTTCTAAATTTTAAAATATAGACAGTATTTTTTGCGAAATTAATAAATTATATATATATATATATATATATATATATATATTCAAATCATTAAATGTCTAAAGAGCTCGCGGTGGATCGCCAATTATAGCACATTGCTACGTGGACTTTGATCGAATGAGGGGTCAGATCAGTAGCCCACAAGAATAAGATATTGAATGGGGCAATTTAAGATCTAATAAATTTGATAAACATGTCTGATAGAGTACTTGGTCAATGCGATTAATGTAAGAGCTCGCCCTCCAAAACATTGTTTTAACTCTACTTAGATTGACCATTTTAGAGATGACTTGGTCCGGGTAACTATCTTGAAGAGATATTTTCAACCATTAATTCATACTTGAGACAAGTCGCTGCATGTTTGCTCCGCCATTATTCCATATTCTTTTACTCCTCGTTATTGTATACTTTTCATGCCATAATTTACTTTTATTGTTTTTAATTTATTTTATAGTTATGTCGGTACTTTTATATTGCCGATCCCAAACTCAAATAATGGAAAAAAGTTAGCATCAAGAAAAACATTTAGTCGTAATTTTTTTTGCTATTTGTAATATTATATATGCCTGTTTAAGGTGAATGCCCCTACACACTTTGGGCATTGGGTACTGGATAGAAAAATAAAAAGAAAAAAGTTCTCAATTTATTTTATGTTGTGTATTAGGATTTTTATACTGAGAACAGCCCTCAGCAAAATGGTAAAGCAGCATAAAGGTATATATATTAGTATCTGCGGTTATTTAATTTGGTTGATGATTAATGTCTTAACTTAACAAAAGCACTGCTAGAGAAATAACAATATTTCATTAATCCAGCAGTTTAATGTTGAACTAATTAGTTGGCAATGCCTGCTGCATATACAAAACTAATGCATGCCACCTAATTAACACGTAAGGTTTACCATCTTCATCCATTCTTTTCAAAAACAGCTTAAGCAAGGCTGAGATCATATATGATACATACCATACTATTGTTCAGATCATATATGATACATACCATACTATTGTTCTAAATCAACATGAACATACGAACACACACATACATATATATATATATATATATATATATATATATATAGGTTATGAATATTCCCATTTGCAAGACATTTATAGTTTCAATAAGGTAGGAAACCCTAATCAGATGCTCCCTTGACTACAATGCCCCAAGTCCCTCCACTTATTTACCGCCAATCAGGGTGACAAACACTAAAGTTTCAACTGCCACAAGGGGCAAGACCATGAGACACACTCATCAATATCAAATACCATGTACTTCACAAACAGATTCTTGGGTCTGAAGGAAAAAGATATGAATGAATTGTTCCCCACCTTCCATGGCTGCACATATGCATATATTATGCAAATATGATCAGAAGAAATAGCACGTTAGTTGTTCAGAAAGAGCCAAGTTTGCAATACAAGCAGACCATCATGCATGGAGATGCTTGATGCTTGCTCATTTTTAGGATATCAACTTTCAACTCCAACGTCGTCGACGTTATTATAATTGTACAAGAATTACTACTTATATCAATCAGATTCGATCCAATCTCTGACAGTCCTTGGGATACAATGAAGGTGGTCTATACATATTTAATTGCAATTTCTTGTGCAGAGTGGAAGATGGAAAAGGAGTCGACGCAGAAGGTAGCTCAAGCAAGGAAAGGGTGCATAAAGATGACGATGGGCCCGTGGATAGCCCGACGCATCGGGGCCGACGGCGTGGAGAGGACGTCGCTAAGAAGGCCGTCGCCGGCAGAGCGAGAGAAGAACCGTCAGCGCGAGCGCCACCGGCGGTTGGTGAAGGCCAGGATCTACTCCTGCCTCCGGGCATACGGCAACTACCGCCTCCCCAAGCATCCGGACCACAACGACATCCTCATGGCCCTTTGCCAAGAAGCCGGATGGCATGTTGAAGAAGATGGAACCATCTACCGAAAGGTTTCACTATATCTATGTATACTTTTTCTTGTATCAGATGCTGCTAATTATTTACCTAGGGGCGAAGTGTTTGTTATGGATCAATTTATGTGTTTTGTGTTTGAAATGTGCAGGAGAACACATCCGGCACGTCCAAAGCGGCCTCTGGATTCGACTGCGAGGTGGGTCTGTTCGGTAAAGGTGATGAAGAGAAATGCCAATATGGAGTGGGTGCTGGCCTTGTAGCTACAGATTATCAAGACGAGCTCTCTCTTACCCTTTCTCTCCGGTGTGAAGCCTCGTCAATCACGTTGCATGGATGAAAAGTGAGGTTGTTGGATTAGGTTTTAGTGAAGATTATAAAGAAATTGAACTTGGGTATGAATATGATAGAACATTATGATCAGTTTATATTATATATGTCATGAATTGTGCTCTGGGTTTCGTCTGTTGTGTAAGCAGAATGAATACCTGCAGTTCGTGTATCTTGAACTTGATTAGGAATCAACTTGTGGTCCACAGTGTTCTTATCTCCATTGAAGAATGCATTTAATTTGTTCACGAACACTCCGCCTTTCACTTGAACTTTCTCTTAGGCCTCAATCTCGATGATGCGCAATCGTTTCAAAAATCGAAACAGGATGCATGAAATGGACAGACTCCCAGAGCATGTCTGAGAGACATCCAAATAGCTTGACATGAGCTAAAAAAGCGAATATCTTGTAGAATATATCAGAACAACTACATGATCGCAATTGGCACCCTTGTCTGTAAAAACTAGCTATGTTGTTCAGCATTCACTAACTGTTACTTGCATAAACTTGACTGGCCGACTTTAACGTACAATTTTCCAGTGGGTAGTTCCAGGAGCTAAGATTAGATTTTGAGTTTTGTCTGTCTCTAACTGGTGTTTGGTAGTGAAATCCGAGCAAAACATCAACTAAAACAGTCCAAGTAAGGATCACTTGAACAACCAAAGAAAGTTACTTAGGACGCAATATTAGCCTTTGATCATAAACCTTCAAAGTCATCAGATCCCTGGAACAAGATCAAAATATATCAAACTACCCACAACTTTTGTGGGGTTTTGAAAATGTGTAATCTATAGACAAAATTAACATGTTAAACCCAGTACTGGTTTTTTTCTTGTTTATTTCTTGGATTGAAATCAAAGTAACAAATATATATGAAGTCCAAGCTGGAAAGATACGGATCAGGTGGAAAGTGCAATTTTACAAAGCAGTAAGAACAGGTGAAGAGCGAGAATGACTGGTTTGACTCATCCGTATATACAATTGATATAAAACGCTGGAAAAGGGTAGATTCTTTTGGCCATGTCTTATTTTTGTAACAGAAAATATTCCACGGTACAAAGATGCCTTCATTCGGTGATTGCGAGCACAATGCACAACAATCCGTTCAACAAAAAAATAGGTGTTTGTTGCTGGCACTCCTGGCCTCTGATATTATTACCAGTAAGCTTGACAAGCCTTTCACACTTTTCAGTTCTTGGGCATTTGTGTATCACAGTGAAGGAACCTTGTATGATTTATGGTGAACATGATACAAATGGAGGGGGACATTTTTAGGCAGTGGGAGTGAGAGACACAAAGAGGAGATGGGTGGGAGACAGTTTGAATGTCAGGTGGGCGCTGTCCTCTAGGAACCTGCACTCGTATTTGTGAGTGAGTAGCTGCCGGTGCTGTACTATATTGGCATGCTTTTTTTCAGCACTGTGTCACAGGTGGTTTTAGTTCAGGCGGGTGTGAAGTCTTAACTGTTTGCTTCTTGAATTTTGAGAATTTCTGTTCGAGCATTTTCCAGATATATGTTGACAAAGATATGTTTTACTACTTGTGAAAGATGGAAACTTAATTGATTGATGAGAAAACTGACATTAGAATCGTTTTTTAAGAGTAAGTGGATGTAAAAGAATCATTCATCAAATAACTCATGCTTTATGATCAGTGTCAAATGTAAGCATCGAATTATATGTAATAAATAAATAATTTCACAATAACAACAGCTAGAAAATATCCATTTATTGATCATGATCAGAATTTATAATACAAATTTAACTATAAAAAGTGCACAAAATAGATAGATAGATAATCTTAAGCACAAAGTATATCTAACACAAAATACAACAACAAATTACATACGCAAATCCATCTAGAATTTCTGTTGGAATAGTCACCCATCTCATCTCAAGCACAAAATTTTACTTTTCCAAGAATTATTTCCTAAAATAGTTTTAAAAATATTATATAATATATTTAAGTGTATCAGCAGACTTGATACGTAGGATTTATTCAAAATCTGATATATCAGACCAATACGGCAAACTAAATGACTGGGTTCGTGCCGCCCTAGACACCTTCAACAGGCTTGTTGGAAAGCCACTACAAAGCAACAAAGCCAAAAACAAGGATAAAAGCCCATTGGTATTTTAGAAATCCTATATATTAGTTGTCATTGTACTTGAGAGAATTCAACAAAAAGTGTTACGGGCCAAATTGGACTCTATAAATTTTCATGGCTCTCTTATTCTTAAAAGTTAGTTCGGTAGGTAAAACTTTTCCGATGCCTATGCATAAGTCATTGCCCTCTCCATAACTCAGAGTGGAACTAACCCAACAAAAACCCATTGGTATTTTGAGTTACAAAGATAAAATAAAATGTAATAAGGGATTAATAAATACGCACAGTATTACTACTTATAGATAAAAGGAGATTTATTAATAAAAAAGACGTGGGCAATATTGGTACGAGGCCCATGTTGATAAGCTCGGTTTCAAACAGATCTTGGCCCAAATTAGAAGCCTGTCTAGAAGAATCGCTAGCTGACGTACGTGCATAATGCTTCTTAGAGGTAAAAACCTAATGTGGGATCATATGTCTACTGCGCAGGATAATTCTGACCTTAGACAATGCCAAGTACCCTTTATTATAATTACCAAATTAGTCAAAAGGATATTTTTATAATTTAAAATAATTGGGTGGTCATAATAAAGGGTAATTGGCATTTTGAAGGTCACAAGCAGGAATTTTTTACGCGGTAGACCGTATAATCTGGACTCCGTAATGTGAATCATGAGTTCAGTTTTTATATTATGGTTTGCCTGCATGGAAAATGAAGGGATTATTTTTTCAGGCTTGTTACACTTGAGTATATATACACACACAAAATTTCAGGTAAGCTCTGCTGTCACTACGATAAAAATAAAGTGAAAATTTTGTCACTGAAGTTCCAAGTTCGCTGCTAGGAGTTTCGTTGCGAAAATCTTCTCCGACTGCATTGAAGCCATATACATCATCTTAAATTGTGTCGACTCAATTTAGATAGCTAGCATGATGCAGTTGTTATTAACTTTACACGTCATAGCAAGTAATTGGATAAATAGAAAGAGCTCAGATATAGTCATTTGTAACTAAATTGTCTCCTCACATCCACATCTCAATATCTTTGGTCTGGACCAGAAGGAAACACTTGAAAGCCGGTTTAAGAGTTGCTGCAAAACGTGAACAGTTGAATTGTAGGCAAGATCAGAATCCAAAAGTCACCAGTGCAGGACTCCTCTTACAGAATCGTTTTCTCTTTGAACTAAAGTGCTTACATTTCTTCACCAGTGGGGATCGATTCTCTCTTGTTCTAATGAAGGGTGCCAAACAAAAGTTTTTGTCACGGAATATGTTTTTTTCTTTTGTATGCAATAAAGATAAAGTTGGAAAAGGAATAAGTGAAGGGACGAGGTAGTAGATGAGGTTCATACAACCGGTTGTAAAACAGCTTGATATGGTGACATTATGAGAGCCAAAGCTTCTAACGGATTTCGATTTTAGGTTACTCGGCCACAATATTTCGATCCCTTGTGAATGAAAACCCTAGTACAAATAAGTATTCTATGTTGTATCTTATAAGTGGACATTCAAACTCTCCGCAATATATTAATCATCATTGTAGTTGCCATGCATGCACCAAGGTACGCACGTAAAATGAGAAAAAAAATCACAGGGTTAACACGTAGCATTTTAACTGACTAGCTGGCTAGAAAAGATGTAAAATGACACAAGATGTAAACTGGCACAATTTAACTAATAATTATATATCAATAGGTTAATTTTACTAAAAATAAAAACTTTACTCTATGATTAATTGGTTAATCATTTTTTGGAAAAGTTAAAGTGGTTAACTTGTACTGTCTTACATTTGAATAACGGCAAGTATTGTCTCTGCATAAACTCTAGCTGACCAAGTTTTCAGCTCCATATATATATATATATATATATATATATATATATATTATATATATTGTCCTAGGAACTAAGAAGCTGCTTACTATAGCAGCTTCAAAAGTATTTTGGCTAACATGGTTTTGTATGGCAGAAACATATGAAGGCAGAATTAAATGTATGCCGGAATTCAAAGATCAGATCAATAGAAATAATAAGAACGGACAGAAAAGGTTTTTATCCATCAGAATATGGGACCGTGACACGTAGAAGACACAAGTACGCGGTTTATGAGGAGAAACTATTCATAATCCAAGAGAGATAAGTATGCATGTCTAATTCCTTCCTTTGATCTTACTCTAAGTAAGTCATGTCTTTACCAAATAATGACGCCTCTTTTGGAGGCCGACCGGCCGGAATGGGGGAATCCATTCCCACTTTCACTAATTTCTTAACATTTTAAGATTCTGGGAAGCTATCAAAGCATCTGTTTTAGTCAGTAGTCAAAACAATAAGATCAAGGGACAAAATTCAAGTGAACTTTCCCTCTCTTGCTAAAATAAATATTGATCACTTGCTTCCAATCAATTAATCTTATTTTTCATGGATCTCTAATTCTCGTCTCTCTCTCTCTCTAGCTATTTTTATGTTGGTGATGCATATTTTTCATGGAAGATTATTGCTGTTACCAATTACTCTCCTACCCAATGTTAATGCTAGTGAAAACAACTAATTGGACATGCATGCACAGACCTATATATAAGTTGGTTGATAATATATACTAAAAACGTTATTGTTTGATTAACATGATAATAATCTTGCAGATCATTATTTCTAATTGCTTTGACAATTGTAACGATTTATGTGCATTAACATAAACTGTGTAATTTTCAATTGTTGTTGCAGTGACATTAAATTAAAAACTTTAATAGACAATCAATTATCCCTAGATTAAAATGCAATTTCATCTTATTAATAATGAATTATTATGTATAAAATAAATAAAAATGCATATGCATTTTATATACAATAACTCATTATAAATAAGATGAAATTATATTGAATTTTAATTTGGGGATATTTAATTGTCTGTTAAAGTTTTTGAGGCGTCTATCGGCCGGAAATTTAGAGTGCACCAATACTGACAGCAGTACAGTACTTTACATGTACATATTATAGATGTTTAGAACAGATGTTATTGATGGGTACACATGAGGACATAAAATTTTCACAATGACAGGCTTGGACATCAACTAGTTGCAGGGAGGATTATTCTCTACGAGGAGCCTTAGATGTCAATAATGGTGTAATCCGAGACTTTTTCAAGGTTAGGAATCCAGCAAAGGACTTAAAGCCATGCATGATGGACGGAAAAAATTCTTGTTTTGAAAGCTCAAAAGGTTTTCCCTCCCTCGTTTGAGACTTAAAAAGTATTCCATTTTAACAAATAGCATATGCAAGTACGACTGCCTCCTAATGTGTCCCCGGCAATAACAATGGATGATAAGGAATGCAAAGAACATCTTTGTAAGGACTACTTTGAACATCCTTTATTGTTATTAGTATCATCATGTAGAGTGTTCGATCCCTTATTTCTATCACATTTCTCCTTCACTTTTGCTTGCGAATATGGCTGGAACGTGTCGTCTAGTCTCTTCGAAGTGTATGTGTTACGCACACGACCGCCATGGATGCCACCCTGCAACTTCCAAAACAAAAGAAAAGAGCAGGAATCGTTGCTAGCTTGCTGCTTTGCTCCTTTACAATTGAGCTTTTTATTATACTTTCAGAAAGAAGTCTATGAATGCCTTGTATGGCAGCATATCCAGTGGATCGTCGTTGGCAAGTGTGAATATTGAACCTCTAATCTTAATCAATTAAATGGCCGAAAGAACACTTATAATTATAACCTAAACATTAATATTTGGACTTTGAATTAATCAAATTCTGTACCATTCATTAGTGAGCATGCACTATCCAACATGTATAGTGCAAAATTGCAAATATATATGGAAATGGTTTGCAAACTTTGGTTAGCCTTTGGGTTCTAATTAATTAATGTAACAATATTATATAAGCCTTATATACCGTACTGATTGGGGACTAAAAGGGGAAAGACATTTAGGAAGGGATTCACTGTAGGAAATGCTCAGAAAACCCGCTAAAGCAGCCTTATGATTGGTCCTATATGCCACAATTAGTAGAATATAACTGCTTGTTAAGGTTAATTCCTTCAGACTCAAGACTCCACTAATTGTGGGTATATATTTGAACCAATAAAAAACTACTTCAACGGGTTTTCCTCTCCTATATTTAAATATGCCGCTTACTTGTGTTACTTTACTAGCATACTATTCAATGGACATGCACATAGTTGATTTTTGAAAATTAATTAGAAACACTACTTAATTAAGAAAATCTCTCGCGTGTGTGTATATATTCACATACACAAACCCACCCCCTTAATAAAATTACAAAAAAATTCCACTTATAATAACTATTTAATCACCCATGCACAAATTTTATTTTGGTTTTGTAGATGACAGAATGAAAGACGGAAGCGCGAATGAGGCTGGTGAATTTAATTTTCAGATGAGATTATGATTTTAGCCATTATAAATGAGCGATTTTGAAAGTTTGACGCATGAAGTACATTTTAAACGAGTGATTTAGTGATAAAAATGGTTGATCCTAGCTATTTGTACAAGTTGGTGAATTTGTTTAAATTGATGTTCTTTTTTCCAAGTTAAATAGTTGCATATCTACGTACATGTCAGGTAAGGTTTTCTAATGGAGTGTCATAACGCGAAGCAAGGGAGGGGCATTCTAGATACGCGAGCAAAAGGATGAGTATAGTGTGAGCATTCAGTTCAATTCTGAACCAGCCCAACCAAAAATTCGATCACCAAATTAAAACAAAACCAAAATTGAACTAGACTATCAATATCAAACCAAATTGAAACATAGTGTCAAAATTTGGACTTAACCGAGCATGTCATTGAGTGGAACCGATTCAGAGTGACTTCAAGCCAACTTGGAGTTATTTATATTAAAATTTTAGTTATGTAAATAAAAAAGTTATACAAAATTAGTATAAATTTCCCTTTTGATACTTGAAATTAATAAATACATGATAAACATTACTTGAAAAGATTGATTAAAGTTATTCTAAAAGAAAAATAATATGTTTTTGATAATTTTTATGACATGATTTGGGGAGTCAACTTGGAAAATTTTTTGAATGAAAAAAGAGTTTTACAACTATGAATTAAAATTGATTTGGTTTTGTTTTTGGAATCAAAATTTACCAAAGTTCATTAAAATATATTTATATTCTTATACAAAAAAATGATCATTTATTAAAAATCTAATAAGGTAAGATCTTATTTATAAATGATAATGAACTATAGATCTTTAACTTGGTTAACCACTTTTAAAGAGATGACTTAGTCCATTATGTTGTACTTTAGGGCAGGTCATTATAAATGGTATAAAAGCCTATTAATTTCATATTAGATGGTGGGTTAGACTAGAGACGTTAACTAAGTTGCAGGTCAAAGGCTAAAGAAGGTCATGGATTAGGACTAGCAACAGGCAAAATGTGGGAATTTTAGGGACAAATTTTTTAAAATTAGTGAATTGTAAGATTCTTAAATTTAGTCACACATCTCATACCTAATTAGGTAAGATCATATTTATCAGTTAGAATGATATATATGTCTTTAACTTGATTAACTATTTTTTGAAAAAATAACTTAATCTATTATGTTGTATTTTAAGTCGGTTTGTTACAACAATCATAGTAAAAAAAAATTAGCTGGGCATTCAAATTCAGATGCTATATATTATAAAATATTAAAAAGCAAATCATGGAAAATTGAATGACTTGATAATGATTCACAAAAAACATAAAAATATTTTTTTTACCTAATAAAATTTGTTATTGATTCAGTCCAGATCGGGAGAATTTTTGTCATGAACGATAACTGAGAATCTTAATTATTTGTCCAATTCACACCAGACTGAAACCGAACCACACTCCACGAAAGCCATACCATTCGGTTCTTTCATTATACTTGGTTTAAACCAAACAGAGGAAAAGGGGAAGAGGAGTGTACTAGAGAGAGGGGGGAGGACAAGAGGGATATTCACAAGGACGATATGAGGAATATATAAAGACTCAATGCACGAGGAGAATCCGGCCAAAATTTAGCCAAGAGAAGAAGGGCTTGCACGGCATACCCAGAAAAGGTGAAGGTTGGAGCCTTGTACGAGAAGGCTTCGGGAGAAGTGGAGGAATTGCGACCAACCCTAATTATTGCACAGCGAATTCGATGCACTGACTCCTACAAATATTCCTTTCTTTGGAGGGAGCTTTGAGAATCTTCTTGCCCACTCACCCCACTTCACTAAAGTTCGAGCTGCACAAGTAGATTCTATCCAACCCTCTTTCTTTCTCCCTTTGCTTTCTCTCTTCTCTTCTCCTCCCTTGTCTCTCCTTTTCTATTTCCCATCTCATTTTTTATACGTATAATATATTTTTTTTGGATCTAGCTAGCTGTTTTGATTGAGACGAGCTTCTCTTGCTGCTGATCTTGCATGTTGAGCTTTGAAGTAATATGTGCTAGGATTATACACAGCCGTCGAATATTTGATTGCTTGCATTCCTCTTTGATTGGACGGAGATATAAAAAATATACTGTGGTACTGCTAGATATTCTCCCATGCTAGTGTCTTTTTGACGCAAAAGAGCTTCTCCTCCGTTCATTGATTAGGGTTTTTTACTATACTATCTTGTTTTTGTATATGTAGGCTTGCTTTCTCTTGGGTGCGTAGGCAATCTATGCCCCTATATATATGAAGCATTTTTTTCTCCTTTGTTTTTTATTCGACTATCATGTTAGAATCATGGCCGCAAAAATGTTATTTCTTTACATATTGGATATACCATGCAGAATTATAATATTTACATGCAAGTGGAATCGAAAGAAAAGCATAACAAAATATGTTTACGCGTAAAAAGCATACATGCATGGCGCCATTTTCATATTCTTCCAAGTGTTGTCCAACCGAAGCAAGCCAAGAGCTCCCCCATTGTGCCATTTACATCTACAATTGTAATTTCCAGGCTCCATCCTAGTTTTAGTCTCGCAATAACCAAACCCAGCATTTTACAATAATATGGGAATTGTAATTTTTTATTTTTAATGTGTACTTATCTATTTAATTATTAAATGGTATCGGATTGGGATAATCACCTTTAAAATAATGTATTTTAATTTATTGTTCTATACGTTCTATGCACTTTCTCACTATGTTATATATAGAAGAACGTAGTAATAATAACAACGTACTACGCCATATTGACCAATCAATTTAGTTGTTCGACTGATCTGTTTCATTTCCACAAGAATTACTGGCTGGCCAAGACAATGATCAGTTCATGTTTAAATGTTTACATTGCAAATATTTAGCTGCATTTTTATATATTATTTCTCAAGATTTTATTATATGGTGGTTGCACGTTTATCATTGTCTATATCTATACTATATATAATAAGAGAATGATTTTTGAAAAGTGTCTCTTTTAATGAGGGATTACCAAATGGCTTAATGTGATTAGCTGTAAAAATAATGAAATCTTTCAAAGATAACTTTAGATCTTATTAAGATATTTTATGACCTCTACAAAATAAAATCTAATCTTTTAGAAAATTTTCAAATCATATTAATTAATATTATTATTTTCGGAATTATTTAAATAAATAAATTATAAACATGATAAATATGAAAAAAATTTTAAATTTCACAAATCTTATAAATATTATTGTTTTCGAGATTTTCAATTAATTAAAATTGAAATGTGATAAAGATGAAAAAAGAGTGTTTTATTGTTATTTTGGGAATTATTTAATTAGATAAGTTACAAACATGATAAAGATGAAAAAATATTTTAGGTTTTACAAATCTTATTTATAAGATTACAATCGAAATTTTCAATTATTTAAATTGAAAATATGATAAAGATGAAAAAATAGTATCTTTTAGAATTTTACCAAATCTTATTAATATTACTGTTTTAAGAAATTTTAACTAGTTAAATTAGAAATGTGATAAAGATAAAAAAAGAGTTGATAAATATAAAATTTAAAATCTTATTAATTAATATTTTATTTTCCCAATTATTAAATAAATAAATAAATTACAAACATGATAAAGATGAAAAGAATATTCTTTTTAGATTTTTCAAATCTTATTAAATTGATTAAATTAGAAATGTGATAAAGATGAAAAAAGAGTTGCCGTATTGTTATTTTCTGAAAAATTTAATTAAACAAGTTATAAACATCATAAGGACGAAACATAATAATTTATTAAATTTTTACAATATCATTAATACTATTACTTTTGGAATTTTTAATAAACTAAAATAGAAATGTGATAAAGATGGAAAATATTATTTTCAGAATATTAATTAATCTTTGAGATTTTTACAAAATCTGATTAATATTATTATTTTCGGAATTTTAATTAATTAAATTAGAAATGTGATAAAGATTAAAAAAGAGTTGGTTTTAGATTTTTATTAATAATATTATTTTCGGATTTTAACATTACAAAGACGGGAAAATTAATCACTTAGACTTTTTACGAAATTAACGTTATTATTTTCCGAATAAACACATATTTTAAATTTCTATTAATTAATATTACTATTTTCGAAAAATTTAATTAAATAAATTGCAAAAATTATAAAGTTGAAAAAATTAATCTTTTAGATTTTTACAAATATTATTAATATTATTATTTTCGGAATTACTGAATTAAATAATCTCAAACATGATAAAGATGAAATAGTTAATACTTAAAATTTTAAAAATGTCATCAATAATATTAATTTCGGAATTTTTTATTAATTAAATTGGAAATGTGATAAATATGAAAAAAGAGTTCCTTTATTGTTATTTTGAATTATTTAATTAAAAAGGTACAAACGTGATAAAGATGAAAAAATTAATCTTTTAGATTTTTTACAAATCTTATTAATATAATTATTTTTTGAATTTTGATTTAATTAAATTAGAAATGTGAAAATGATAAAAAATATTTATTTTTAGATTTTTACAAATCTCATTAATAATATTATTTTAGGAAATTTTAATTAATTAAATTAGAAATGTGATAAAGATGAAAAAAATTTGATAACCAAAAATTTAAAATATGATTAATTAATATTAATTAATAAAATAATTATTGTTATCACGTTATTTTAATTTTAAAAATGTATAGAGAATTTTTTCTCAAATTGGATTATAGTTTAAGTTGAATTAGAGTTTTTACTTAAATATTACAGGAATCATAATGAATCCATAAAAGTCGTATAAAATTTTCAAAATATGTGTGAATTTCTAAATAAAAATATTTGAATGGGAGCTTGCCTGTGACTATAATTAATTTGAATAAAATAACTTATACTTAATCTTTAAAAATACCATTCTTTAGTAAATTATGATATACTATTTAATAGGTTTATAAGTGAACTTCAATCTAATTAATATATAAACACTTTCCAAAGCTTAAAATAAGAATAAGAATTTGAAGTTGGTTTCAATTTTTAAAATATAAATAAAATTCAAGCAAAGTAAATAATTTGAGTATTGCTAATGAAAATTTTAGTCAGATGTGTGAATATTTATAATTAGAATATACCAACTATAAAAGTATAATAAAATAAAAATATAACATGTCGTACAATGTAAAAAATATTTTAATAAAAATTTAAGTAGTTAGAAAAAATTGAGAAAATAATAATTATTTAAAATTTTAATCAACATGTAAAAAAGAAAAAATTATACAATTCCGTGCAAACTGCGGGTGTACACCTTGCATTATTTATAATGAGATACCTCAATCTCTTAGTAAGAAAGAGGGAAGAAAGCAAGCTTCTAGTCTAAAGCTAACTAAGTTACAGTCCTTTGCCTCGATGAGAAGTATTATTTGGCTACAATCGTCCGGTAAAATTTTCAAGAGGTTTCCATCTCGCAGAAGGCCATCTTTATTGGAAGCCGTCCATAAATATATAAGGGAAAAGTACCATAATAATCAGGAGAGGAAGATCATATAAGCTACCAGATTAAGCTGCTGGCTCGTGTAGACCTCATGTATCTCTGTCCAAAGATCTATACAGTGTGCATATATACATGTACTCCATATATACAACTGCCCAGTTAGCTTATGTAGAGGAGTAATGTATATATGGCGAAAGCTAGGAAGACATATTTTTGAACAGTAATACAACAAAAAGAGATGAGAATAAGTTCAGGCTTCGGGACCGGGGATAAATGTAAAGTCATTTTTGTCAAGAACAAAAAATATATGATGACTAGCTAGGCTCATATGAAGAAGTTGGTCTTCTACGCCTTTTTGAAGGCTAAAGGGAGATGAGTCCATTTCAATGGAAATGGTCTGAATTGGGTGCAATGATCCACAGTGAACTAAAGTCAGTAAAACGGCACCTAAGCACATGACCACCCTTTGATTCCTTCTTAAAATTACTAGCTTTTGCCTTTCGTTCTTTGCAAGAAGTTAACCCCTCTCTTTGCTTTATCTCTTTCCTTTTCCTCTTCCAAAACCTTACTTTATTCTCCCTCCCCGGACCTTGCCCCTAAAGAGAAGACGATCCCCATTCGATCCTCCCTTGTGTTCCCGAACATTTCTCGAACGTCTACCGCTAGTACTTCGTTTCTAACTGCCTTGCCTTTCTCCGGTCCCTGATCTCCTATCGCCTAGCATCACCTGTTCATGAGGAGAACTCCTCCAACAGGAAGAACCATATATATCTGATTGAATTATTCAATATACTATGGCTTCTCCTTCCGAGTTGAGCCTTGAGTGCAAGCCCAGCAGCTACTCCATGCTTCTGAAATCCATCGGAGATCAATCCGATCAGACCCAAAAGCTCGAGGACTTCCTTGGACGCCTTGAAGAAGAACGCTTGAAGATCGATGCTTTCAAGCGTGAATTACCCTTTGCATGCAACTCCTCAACAACGGTATGTACCATTAACAACAGCATGCAAGGCCCCTATAGCCATGACCGTTGTACATATATATTGTTCACGTTTAGATAACATTTCTGATTGAAATAATTTACACATATAAGTATAGTATATATATATTTCGACCAAGCTTCCTTTGTTCATGGCTTCCTTTTGTTGTTTTGGCTCTGTCGATATACAGCTGTGGAGACATCAAGGCAGCAATTGGAGCAATTTCAAGTGACCCGAGGATCCAAACCAGTGTTTGAAGAGTTCATACCACTCAAACATCCCAACTCCCCCAACAAGCAGTCGGATAAGGCTAATTGGATGACCTCGGCACAACTATGGAGTCAAACAACCCCGGCAGGAACCAAGTACCAAGCAGATAACACATCCCTCGAAGACATGGAGCCAAGCCTAGAAATTTCCCCAAAGCTTGCAATAGAGAACAAGCACAGAAATGGGGCAGCCTTTCTTCCATTTACCAAAGCCAAGAGATCAAGCACTTCCCCAGGGCTCCCCGAGCTGGCTCTTGCTCCCACTGATAAAGATCAGATGGAGGAGAAGAAGTGCATGGATGCAGACAAAGGCATTAATGCCTCCCAAAGGAGGGAGAACAGTAGCAAGCTTGGTAATGGAGCTGCTGGTGCAATAGTTGAGCAAGGGAAGTTAGGGGCAGCCATAAGTGCAGAAACCCAAGGAATTACACCAAGCTCCACAACACAGACTCATAGGAAAGCAAGGAGATGTTGGTCACCAGATCTGCATAGGAGATTTGTGAATGCTCTACAGATGTTGGGTGGTTCGTAGGGTATTTGAATATAACAATCTTAGCTTTCAATCATATTGCATGTCAGATATATATATATATATATATATATATATATATATATGGTTTCATTTTTTTCTTGATAAAAGAGGAGTTCATATGATCATTGATTAGAATTCATGGGACCCATAGTAGCTTCTTATTCTTGAAACAATCATTGATGCCCCTAACTTTCCCTTGCAGTTGCCACCCCAAAGCAAATCAGGGAGCTGATGAAGGTTGATGGTCTGACGAATGATGAAGTGAAAAGCCATTTGCAGGTCTCTCTCTCTCTCTCTCTTCTCCCTTCTATCTCTCCGTCTTTTATCTCTCTTCAATTCCTATGTTGACATTGAGGTTTTCTGAACAAAGTACTACAGTGCATGGCCATATATATCATACACTATCAGCAATAGACAACCATCGGGCCTATTAATACGTCATGAAGTTAAAGTGATAGAAAACAAAGCTCAGGGGGCGGGGACTTTACTTAATCTACTTGAATTGTGATTTTGTTTTAGTTGGCATAAGAGCTGCCCATATTTAAAATACATAGCACTACAAAAATAAAACATGGGGATAAAGTGACAAATTTTTGTCACTCCAAGAAAAATGGACTTTATTGAAAATTTTTTTTTGTGACAGAGTTTACAGTAGCGAACTTGAAGCGTCAGTGTTAACATTTTCGTCAGTTAAACCTTTTCTCTTTTGCTGTAATATCACACAGATATTATGGATATGCGTATAATATATAGGTAGTAATCAAATAATTATTAATGTAAGTTATATAAGTAAAGTGATTATTAATGTAAACATTTTTCATGTCTGAGAATACATATGTAGAATATTTTGGTACATCATAACAACGTCAAGGTTATTATTGAAAAACTAAGCGATAATTATATGTATATATATATATATATACTCTCTTATGGGCCGACTTACGTACACCTCATATATAATATCCTTAATATATAGACACTTTGTCAGTCTTAGTTGGTGATTTTCCAATGTCTTTCTATAACTACTTAATTGCCCAAACAAATTATATTCATAATATGCCTGTAAAATTTTCTTTATTTTTAGATCTGAATTTGACTTTTTGTGTGTGTGTGCTTATAGAAATATCGACTCCACACAAGAAGGCCAAGCCCGGTTCCACAAGCATCCACCGCACCAGCCCCACAGCTCGTGGTCCTAGGGGGCATATGGGTGCCGCAGGAGTATGCCACCGCCGCCGCAGCACACGGTGCCCCGTCGGCCCTATACGGCGCTCACCCAGCCTCCCACACGGCCGGCCACTACTGCCCGCCGCCGGTGGCGCAGGACTTTTACCCGGCGGCTGGTGCGCATGCGACATTGCACCACCCCAACATGCACCAGCTCACATCTCACCAGCAGCACTCATACAAGTCCTCCCCTCATGCCCACAGCTCACCGGAGTCCCAGGGTATTCGAGGCGGTGGAGGGCGCTCGGAGAGCATCGAGGAGGACGGCAAGTCGGACTGCAGCAGCTGGAAAGGGGACAGTGGCGACAATGGTGAAGGAGGTGGGGCAAGAGGGCTGCTTTCTCTTAGAGAAGAGGGAGAGGAGAGCAATGGAAGTGAGATCACTCTCAAGTTTTAGGACTCTCTAATCTCTCTCCCTCTAACAACCTTCTTAATGCATTTTAATGGTCATTAGCGTTAATGAATCTTCTTGTGAATGAGATTGATGTAGAGATTATTAGCTATGTAGGAGTGTTTTTTCCTTTTCTTCCTTTTTATTTTCTTAGATTTGTCGTGGGGCTGTCGGGGGCTTTTGGAAGCTTTCGGTTAGTATGACAGAAATAGCCTCGGCATTTCCAATAAGTCCTTCGGAGTTTTGTGTAGAAAAGATGGACTAAGACTGCAATCAATTTGTCTTATGAAGGACATATTTGTCTATTCAGTATGACGTTAATTTATTGTGAATTACGTTTCAAATTTTTATAACACCGGTCGCATCTTTCTTCTTCCTATTTTTCTTTTCCAAAACATCTCTTGCTTGTATCGACACAGTGCAATGTCCACGGGCAAATGCGGGGGCTGCCAAGGTTGTCGGTCTATGTATGTTATTTTTAATTCATGTTTAACTCAATTTCGAGCTAAGTCCTCACATATATATGTGTTTATAAAGCTCAAACTTAGCTAATGATCTTTTTTAAAGCATTTGCCTCCTGTTTAGAAAAGTTTCTGAGTCAGGACTTTGATAAATAATAAGATAGTCATTTCGGGTATGAATTAAATCTTCTTAAACGTGTTAATATGATCCAATGGTACATACGTCATAAAACCATATGATATAGTTATATATGTCTATATTAACAAATTCTGTGCTTGAAAAATAAAAGTTTCTATATTAACAAAAATAAAAGAATAGAGATTTAACGTGAAAAGCCTTTCTTTTATCGAAAATCAAAAATTATACGACAACAACGACCAATTCACTATTTCAATAAAAAAATTACGGTCATCAAACATGAGATATACAAGAAAATTACTCATTCAACCTACATAATTGAGATTACAATATTTTGTTATCTCAATTCTCTGTATAAGATTAAACTAATAAATAATATTTTCCCTTCTTCTTATCTCTGTATTCATATTTTATTTCTTTCTCTTTTTTTTCTCTCGGTTGGAATGAGGCAAATAAGTCAATATCTTTGAGGCCCTTCATTTTCAATGGTATAACAAACGGTCACCTCTGTTTGGTATCTCAAGATTCTTTTGTATTACAAATGTGATAATGAGCTACAAATAATTAATATTTATAATTATAAATATTAACAATCTCCCACTTGGAGTCCAATTAGAATACACGAGTCCTAATTCTTATTCCACTTGTTCATTGTATAAGTCTTTCACCAGCATATTAGTACAAGTTCACCAAAGTTGAGCACAAATTTAACTTTTGTCCCTCCACCAATTTGGTCAACATGTCCTCCAGATTCTTTTTGTCATCAATCTTCTTCAACATCAATTTACCTTCTTCTAATAAAAATCTAATAAAATGATACATTTACCGAATATGTTTGATCCTAGAATAAAATGCTTAATTCTTGGCTAAATGGATTACACTTTGACTATCACTAAACAACCTACAATCAACCTCATTATAACCTAACGCATTCATTAAAGTTGTAATCCAAATATACTCATTGCTAGCTTCTATAGCAGCCACATATTCAGCTTTAGTTGAAGATAGAGCAACTATATTTTGTAATTTAGAAATCTAGTTCACCGCGGTTTCACCAACTGTAAAGATGTATCTTGATATACTTCTATCATTGTCTCTATTTCCAGTATAGTCGGAATCCACATAACCTTGCACATCAATATTATCACCCTCAAAACACAAACAAAAATTAGAAGTTTCTTTCAAATACCTGAAAATCTATTTCACTGCCTTCCAGTATTCTTTTCCTGGGTTCTTCATGAATCTGCTCATTACTCCCACTGCATATCCAATATCTAGTTTTGTACTTACCATAGCATACATAAGATTTCCAATAGCTGAAGCATAAGGCGTCGCTTTTATGTGAGTTTTATCCTTATCATTCTTAACACCTTATTCATTGGACAATTGGAATTTACTACCTAAAGTAGTAGTCACCAGCTTAGATCCATTCAATCCCTCAAGTACTTTCTTCACATACACTTCTTGAAATAACCACAACTTATTGTTGTTCTTGTTTTGGGTAATTTTGTATCCCAAGAAGTTGTTTTGAATTACCCATGTCCTTCATGGAAAAACTTATGGCTAACCTTATCTTGAGAATAAAGATTTTCTCTATAAAAGTCCTTACAACAAGCATGCCATCTACATACAAAGTTAAAATAATGTAATTCCATCATTAAACTTGTGTAGATATACACAGTTGTCTGAATTGCTCCTAGCAAATCTATTATATAACATAAACTTGTCAAATTTCAAATACCACTATCTTGGTACTTGTTTGAGTCCATATATACTCCTCTTCAATTTTCACACTATATTTTCTTTACATTTGACTTCAAATCCTTTTAATTGTTCCATATAGATCTCCTCCTCCAAATCCCCATGAGAGAAAGCTGTATTTATTTACATCAAGCTGTTCTAAATACAACCCTTTTACAACCATAATACTCAAAATAATTCTAATAAAAGTCATTTTTACAACATGTGAAAATATATCATAAAAATCAATTTCGTGATCAAAACCTTTCACCACAAATCTTGCCTTATACCTTTGTTAACCACCATAGATCTACTTCTTTTGTAGAACCTTCCTTTTTTGTGTTAACTTCGCCAACTCCCATGTATAGTTCTTCTCCAATGATGACATCTCACCCTTTATGGCCAACTCCCATTTAAGATAAACTTTGTCACTTATGGCTTCATCATATGACTCGAGTTCTCCTGCATTAGTGTACAAAACATGTTGAATAATAAAATTTAATTTTTGAGTAAACTTTCTAACCCTTATGCTCCTCCTTGGTTTGGGAGCAACAACTATATCTTGTAGTGACTCTAAGTTATCAATTTTAATTTGTGCATCAAAATATTTAAAATCCGATTCATCATCATTTGGTTGATTAGCCTGTGACTCACCTTCCTGTTTGGTCTTCTTAGAAGATAATTGTTCCACATCACGGAACAAATCCTTGATTTTTAGTACTTGGTATCTTTTCATTTGTCTCATCAAGCTCAATATTCTATTTTTCTTTGGACTCCTCACTCTTTTCTTTATTCTTATCTTTATACATGCACTCTTTATTGAATCCAACATCCCGACTTTGAAACACTTTGTTGTTCTCAAAATCCCACATCCGGTAACCATACTCATCACCCCCATATCCTAGAAACACACACTTGAGGGATTTTGAATCAAGCTTCTTTCTTAATTCCTTGTCAACATGTGCATATGCAATACAACCAAAGACCTTAAGAAAAGAGTATCCAACTTTCTTACGAGTCATACCTCTTCTGGTATTTTTTCATCAAAAATACTTGATGGACTTTGGTTGATTAGATAGACACATGTATCTACAGTGGCACCCCAAAGATGTAAAGGGAATCCAGCATAAACTCTCATGTTTTTCAATTGCTCTAGGATGGTCATGCTCATTCTCTTTGCCACCCCATTCTATTGTGGTGTCATTTGCACTGTGTTGATCTTTCTAATTCTCCATTTTTTTCACAATAGGAGTCAAACTCTTTATTGTAATATTCTCAACCATTATCGAACAAAAGACATTTCAATCTCAAACTTGTTTCATTCTCAACTCGGGTTTTCCATATCTTGAAAATGCTAGACTTCTGATTTTTTCTTAACAGTGTAGATCCATATCTTCTTACTAAATGTTGGGCCCTTTTGGCCCCCACCCATACTATGAAACCACTGTTGGGCCCTTCGGGCATTAATAAAGGTAACAAAATAGAAATTACCTCCAAAAGATTTACCATGAACTGGCCCCTAAACATTCGTATGAACCAACTCCAACCTTTTGGATTTTATCTCTCACCCATCTTTTGTGAAGCTGACCCGTTTCTATTTACCTAAGACATAATCTTCACAAAACTCAAAGTTAGGATCAATTATACCTGTCAAAACTTTCTTGGAATGTAAAATCCTCATCCCACTCTCGCTCAAGTGACCAAGCCTTCTATGCCATAAAGTTGTTATGTCATTCTTCTCAGTAACCAAATAAACAAATGGATCTACCTTGGTAGATAATGGGTAAAGTGTACTCACCGCCTTCCCATTAATCACCACCAATGCTCCCAACTGATCTTCCATTAATTATTTTCAAATGTGATCCTATAGCCCTCTTGGTCCAGCTTGTTAACAGATATAAGATTCTTCTTCAATTCAGGTATATATCTGACCTCTTTGAAAATAAGTTTACCTTTATCATGCATCTTCAAATGAATTACTCTTTTACCTTTAATTTTGCACTTTTGACCATTGTCAATTATTACATATCTAAACTCACTCTTGACAAAATTACAAAACCATTTTTTGTGAAAAGTATAATGAAATGAAGCACCTGAATCAATATACCATGTCTATATTTTGTAATCATCATGAATAGATAAATAAAATTTCCCTTTATGACCATCTACAATATTAGTTACATTCTTGACTCGCTCGGGACAATCCTTCTTTACATGTCCTTTCTTGTCACAAATCCAACAAGTAAACTTACCCTTTGAGTTTTCTTTTAGATTTAAAGTGCCCTCGATTCATAGGACCTCTACTTTGGCCTATTCTTCTTTTTTTTTTTGCCATTGCCTTTGTCCACCGATAAAGTTGTGCCTAAGATGGACGGTGTGCTATCTACCATACTCATCTTCATCATTTCCTGATTCAAGATTGCACTTAGCATTTCATCAAACTTTAGTTATTCTTTTGATGCATTACTTATAAATGTAATTACCATATTCCAACTCTCCGACAAAGAACACATGAACATTAAAGATTTAATATCTTCATTAAAGGACATCTCCGCAAATTCAAGTTGTGCCCAAATTTTATTGAAATCATTCAAATGATTAGCAATAGACTTACCTTTGGACATCCCTAAATATACAAGATTCTTCAACAAAAATAACTTGTTAGAGGCTGATGACTTCTCATAAATACCAATTAATGCTTTCATCAACCCTTTGACGATTGTCTATTTGGAGATATTAAATTCCACCGACTGTGTTAAACACAATCGGACAATAGCTAAGGTTTGCCTATCCAACAAGGCTCACTCTTCTACTGACATCGCTTCTGGCTTGGTACCTACAAATGGGTTGATGTAATTGTTTTTCATATAGATGATATTCAATCTGCATCCTCCACCATTGATAATTTGTTCCATCAAATTTTTCAATATTTCCAATCTTGGAAGTGTCTGTCATGACTCTCACTCAAATCAAGATCCAATTGAATGAGACCAAAATTCCCACACACAGTGCCAATTGTTGAGAAAAATCTTCAAAGTTAGAGATCAACAACAGCAAACACAAGATATGGGAAAACAATGCTTGAGAAATAAGATAAAACAAAAATAAAAGAACAAGAGATTTAACATAAAAAACCATCTTTTTTATCAAGAGTAAAAAATCACGGGACAACAATAAACAATTCTCTACTTCAACAAAAGATTACAATCATCAAATATAAGAGATGTACAAGAAAATTAATCACCCAACCTATACAATTGAAATTACAAAATTTTTCTATCTCAATTGTATGTATAAGATTAAATTAGTGAATAATATTTTTCTCTTCTTATCTTTATAATTATTTTGTATTTCTTTTTTCTTTTTCTTTCTCTATGTTAGAATGAGATAAATGAGTTAATATATATAGAGATGCTTTGACGCTCTTCATTTTCAATGGTACAATAAACAGTCACCTCTATTTGTTATCTCGAAATTCTTTTACATTTCAAATATAACCATAGGTTATATATCATTAATATTTATAATTATAAATATTAACAGTTACATACTTCATTTTTTCTTTTTTCAATTAGCAAGTACGTACATTACTTGCTACAAAACTGCACGAAGTTATTATACGTATGGTGTATATGAGTTGGTTGCTACAGAATGATGTAGCTCCTCGTCCATGAACTTCTAAATATGCAAAAATATGTATGGGTTCTAAGCAATTACCTACCCACATCCCATACAAACAAATGACTAGCCATATTAGAAAGAGCTTGAACCCACATTTATCTAAGTCATTTGATTACCTATTTATCATTTACCTTCGATATTAATTTCAACAATTGCACCGTAGCTGCACCTGGCCATTTACAGTGAGGTCAGTACATTTATTATATTTCAAGGCCCAAAAAAGCCCACGCATATAAAAGTCCGTGTCGTTAATACCCTTGCTAGAGGCGTGCGTCCACTTCTCAAAATCATAACTCCCATAATATTTCTTCAGAATATATAGACTGAAATTTAATGACACAAAGCCAGCAAATCTAACGGCCGTGCAGTTCCCGACTCTCCACGGACTGCCCATTGGTTAAAGGGTATCATCCTCCGGGTCTGTTTGTGGTATTCAAAATTAAAAGTAAGAAAATAGGACGAAAATAAAATATCTAATTTTTTAGTATGTCTTTCAAAATTTTATCTTTTTTTATAAAAAAATATTACTTTAAAATTTTTATATAGGCTTACTTTAGCTAAAAATAAAATTTTTTTAGTTAAATTTTTGAATAATCAAACATAAAGAAAATGTTAACTTCAAAATTTTATATTTCTTTCGTATAACGCCAACCAAGCAGACCGTTATAATCTTTGTCATTTCTTCATGACGTTTAATTAGTTTTGTATTATTTATTATGATTGATTGATAATGAAAATGCTATTAGGTTTAACAATATGTTTGAAACTTAAGTAATACTAGGCAATATGCCACGTACCATCACTAACATGGACTCCAATTTTATCAATAGATGATATGATTTCTTAGAGATTGATTCTAATTTAAAAGTTAAATTCTAATTCAATAACAAGATAAACTATAATAATTTATTTTTAATTAATTAAATTTCCTACTTTTTATCATAATCTAATTTTTTATTCATTTTTTATCAATAATGGAAGATATAAATACTAATTACACTTTCTTCTATGTACTCTTGAAACATTTAAGAATTGACGGGCCAGCCCAGTATGGCCCACGGGCTGGTCCGGCCCGTTGCTAAATGGGCTAACAGCCAGGCCGGGCCGGCAATGTCCTTATAAGCCAGGCTACGGTGGGCTCTGATCCTGACAAGCGGGCCGGTCCGTTTCCAATTTTGGAGGCGAGGTTGGTTATTTCTCTTGTGATTATTATCAGTTAAAATTTTTATCCCGTTTAGAAAAATAGGTCAATTGCTGAACTTGTGATTTAATTTGTAGTCGACTTCTATTTTTAAGACTTCAAAGTCAGATATTTCCGATATTAAGTTGAATCGTCCATTTTAAGCATTGTAACGTGTAATTTGGCTCAATGGTAGCATTTCTAAGCCACTTCAAATATCTAGAGTGAACCCAACTTGGGTGATAGCAACTTTGATTTCAAGTTGACCCTTTGAACTTAATTTATGCGATGTCCAACCCAATTATATTACTTCTGGTTCAACAAAAACCCCAACAATACCAAACAAAGAATAATAAAAGATAAATCACCAAGCATGCCAATATAATAAAATTTTAACTACTAAATAAATATCAATTAATTGCCACTAATATAATTATCACATATCATGAACATAATGACTAATATATGAGTATATTAATCATAAAGCAACATATAAAATAAATAAGCTCCTAATGAATATATCGTGATCCACTACTAATAAAGTATATAACCAAAGTAATTAATCAACTCTAACAAAATAATTAATACTAATTATTTGATAAAATCCGCTATCATTGTTCCCCACTGAGGCACCAAGTCTCCCTCCCAATTAGTTGTTATTGTGTAGACAATTCTACATTAATTATAAAACTACTAAATATGTATAATAATATTAATAATAATAATAATAAACAAGTCAATTAACCACAAAGTTTATGCTTGTCCTTCATCCAATAGATTTGGTCAATTTGCAGGAAAAATTTTCATTCATGATCATAAATGCAACTATTGTCCCAAAGGGACGACAATATACTTGATCCCAATTCAAACTTTGGTGTCCGAATGCGTGTCGGGTTGTGTTAGCTTCAAACATTGAAACCTAAACAGTATCTTTTAGCTAGGAAAACAAAGTCCTAATATATATCTAACACACTAATACCAAAAATCCATTTCTCTCCCCACCGATGAATGATCAAAGAGTGTGTTTACTAATGTAAACTACTTATCATCCTCTTAGATTACTTTATTCAAAAGCCAACAAGCATTCCTTAAAACCTAGAAATATATATATATGAGATAATGCTTATTTAAAACCTACATGATATGAAATGACAAACATGCATCCACACACATGCACATTATTTAAAGAAAATTTCAAGCCAAATCAAATATAAATCAGCAATTAGGACTATTACTCTTTATTACCTTTATTTTAAAGTAATTGTCATAGCATAACCCCCCAGTTAACCCCTCAACAAAAATATGAAAGTTGTCGACCAACAACCTCAAGCATTGGAGCAAAAATTTGTTATGCCTTGGCGAGAAACTATCTTGCGCCTCTCTTGCAGCCATAATACTTGCGCCTTGGCATGAAACTTCTTGCTCCTTGGCACGAAACTCCTTGCTCCTTGGCGCAATTGCACTTTCTCGAAGATTTTCACTTTCAAATCTCTATAAAATCAATCAAAAATCAATTTACAACTTCCCAACTCCTTATTTTAATAATATTAATGATGAATTTATATTTTTATACAACTTGGCTATATGATTTAACTAACATAGTAACTTGATTACAAACATGTAAAACTCAATAAAATTCTTATACAATTACTTATCAATAATAATCCCTCATGAATTATAAAAAGCAGAAGTATTATCATGATTCTTAATTTAAATAGAACCAACATTTATAATTCATTCTTTTTTATGCAATAATCATATTCAATGAGTTCAACACCTGAGAACTAAAGGAACCACATAATTCCATGATCAAATCATACAATTTATAAAATTTTTTAAATCACAAATCAACAAAAACTCATATATAATGAATTAAACATGATGTATACATGATTTACACACAAATCAACTAATAATTGATGGTGTATAATGAAAAAAACGAGGAGAATAGATGGGAATATCAAGCCATAGTCGCCCATTTCCTTCCTGCCCTAGAAGCATCAACGTCACAAAATTTTTAGAGAGAAGGGGGTCGACTTCTCCCTCGGTTTTTATATTAGAGTCTCTTTTAAGTGTCTTATTGTCTAATTAATAATAATTTATAATTTGAAATAAATTCTACTTAATTATTTGTCTAAGCCTTTTTGATTAATTTTATTCAACTAAATAAATAGTTAAATAAAAATTTAGTCGTAGAGATGGCTTAATGTCGTCCAGGTTTAGGTCTAACTTTAACATGGGCTCCTCCAAAAATAATAAATATAAAAAAATCTACCATGGGCCACCATGCACATCAATCATATATGCAATGCACGACGGAAACGAAATCATGGCCAAAAGAGAATAAATTTTGCTATCATTTTTATGCACAAAATCGATGATCACATTCTTGATTAGAGATGCTAAACTACAATAACATACAATGACAAAATTGGAGTAACAGTGTAACACAGGGAAGTGAACAGTGGACGTTCCAGAGTTCCTTACTTTCTAATAGCCACAAGGCATTGGGACCCTTGCGTGACTTTTGCCTCAGTAATTAACAGTACAGTCTTCTTGTTGGGGAATTTGAATTCGTGTAATCATGTTATAGAATACAAATCTTTTCTAATGCTGTGGGCTAATGATATTTCCCATGCTTATTAGATGTTCAGTGCCCTTATTATAAGTCAATGTCATCTTCATGACTTGGCAAATTGGAGGAGCCGGCAGAGGGAGATTGTGTTAACTATATATATGTGATTCATAGAAAAAGTTAAAATTATATTAATGACTGTTTGTAACAAGTCTTTGAAAGCCAAGGAATAAAACATATCGAGACATCATTGTCAATCTTATATTACTAAAAAAAAGTTAAAAAACACACTTTAATGAAAAGTAAGAGATTTTTTTTACAAAAAAGATCAAATTAATATAATATATATTTTTATTTAATTATATTTTATTTTTAAATTTTGAATTTATCTTTAAGATATTAAATTATTACAGTCTATTTTATCTCAACGAGAATCTCTTTATTATATGTATGGTAGTGTGACATTTTGTTTAGTTTCTTTTCTGGTTTAACTAAATCGAATATTTGAAAATAATATATATTATAGAATATCAATTTCAAGTTATCAAAAATTTCATTTACTCATTTTGTACTTTCTTTTGTTTGTCATATTATTCATATATTAAAATTTTTTATATAACTAACTCTGGGTCTCAGTTCCCTTTTTAAACTTACCAATCTGGTACGAGTTTAGAAATTTTAGTCTATGATGATAATTATTGAACCTTTAAAACCATTTTTAAAATTTTGAATTTACATTGGAAAAAATAACACTTTATGTAACATCTAAAAATACGTTTCATAATTGACTCAAAAAAGACTAAAGGGTTTGATAAGACAGCTTAACCTTTTGTGTCCTGCCAAATATGATATTTTAATTACCTTAAATTAACGGTGCTTTGAAAATATAAATGATAATACATATATTTCCAGCTACTTGAAAACTTGTAATTCTCTGCTCGAGCTCAAATCCTATGAATCATACCCTAGCAGCCCAAAACATTAAAAGAGAACCAAGTTCCTAACTTCATATTGAATAAGTTTGAGCGCCTAACTAGTTGGAAAACAAAACAAAATTTGGCAGAGAAAATCATGCTAGAATCAGCTCATATTCCATAACATTCCCAAGTTTTTCTCGCAACAATTGATAACCGAGAAAGGTTTGCAAAACGTTGGATTCTCGTTGAAGAAGATGGCTAAGGATTAAAAAACGATGTTCTTGAGAGTGGCATGGCAAAAAGATCAAATCCTTCGTATATCGAACAGCAAGAAGGAATGATTGGATGCAACAAGCCATGAGCAGGCTTCACTATTCAGAAGAATGCATGATGCACCCGATGACTGTGAGAGCCAGGAGGGACCATGTGCCACCGATTTGGGTTTGATTTTCCAGTGATCTTTAGTGGGAGGAGGATCATGGTCCCTGTGTGTGAAAATCTTGCCTCACATACCACAAAAGATGGTCCCTGCGCCAGCTCCTCATCTTTGTTTACGCTACCATCGTCCCAAAAGCTCCCCTTGCATTGTATCTAAGTGAGTGAAACACTTTTATGTGACTTCTCCCTACTTGGCCCACTCGTATCAATCATGCAAAACCCTTTTGCCCGCTTGTTCATTAGGACCAAAAATGTATACCACACTTGTACTATCACACATACTTTACGCTTGTCCTCTTCATTATCATCCTAAGTAAATCACTAAGTAGAAAACCGGTTGTTGAAGACCGTATATCCCGTGCTGACAAGATTTTTGACCGGATTCGTGACTGCATAATCTGGTCGAAGTAGAAATGAGGAGAGCAAGTAAAGATTCCGTTTCAGCTCGGTTTTTAAATTAGCGACTGATATAGCAATTGCAAAACCAGTTACAAAATTATTTTTAGTTGGGTTTCGGTCGCAAATTCGGTTCCTAACTAGTTTTTTTGTGGTCGCTAATTTTGTGCGGCCGGGTGCTAGTGGAGAATACAATCGCAGCACACGCATATTAGTCGCGATCCGATTGAATCATATGCAATCATAGTGTTTGACTATAGTCCAAAGTAATTGACTATAGAAAAATACTAATTAATTGAAATATATTACTTTATAGAATTATTTTGTAACTTAAGAGTTACAAAAATCAAATCTCATGTTTAAGCTGTGTCATTGTATTAATTCAATTATTACTTTATATATTTACTTTTAATCATTCCAAAGTAATCATTAAAATAAATTACTTATTTCAGACATGAATTTAAATAAATAAAATAAAATTATGTCAACAATACTATCATAATAATTACTTTAAAATAAAATCTAATTTTATAAACAATAAATAATTTAAAATAAATATAAAACAAACACTAATTTTTTCTATACTCAAAATAAATCTAAAATAAACTCAAATAAACACTAATTTTATAAATTTGTCATAAACCCTAAACAATAAACATTCAACAAATAACAACAATCAATAATTACAAACTTAATTAACATTTTTATCAAAAAAATATAAAAGTTTTAAAAATAAAATAATATACCTAAAATGTGTAAGGGCGGCCTTTGGTGATGATGGATGGTGGTGTCGGTAGGGTGTAGTGCGGGGTGGGGAGGGTATTTTATGACCTCATTTGTGACCGCTTATCCGTCGCAATCTAAATCATAAAAATTTGAGACCAATTTGCAATTGCAATCGATGTCGTAAATTCGTTTTTCAAATTATTTGGTTTTGAAATGCAACTTATATGCGGTCGTAAATAGCGGTTACAAGTGTGTTGATAATTTACATCGATAATTATCAATTGCAAGGCACGGTTATAAAGCTCTGGTCGCTAAATGGTCATTAAACCATTATTATGTTTTACAACTATCGTTACTGTCACAATGCGGACGTAAAAACTGTTTGTTTCAATGCGGACGCAACAGCTGGCTAATTTGCGACAAGATTGTGCTGTCACAAATTGCCAAATGAACTATTTTCTATTAGTGAGTAAAAGGGAAGGCCAGGAGGGACAGCAGCCATTTCGATTGTCACTAGCAGATTGCCTAGCAGCGTAATACTTAGTTGCCTGCTTAAAAGCCTTGATTTGAAGAGCAATGTATATGGACTCCCCAACTTTCCTATCTAAAGTTCTCTTACCAGACAATAACATGAACTTGACTCGGGAGGTGCAGTTGAACATGATCAAGAAAAAAATAACTTCGTGATGTAGTCATGGCAAGGCACATTCTTTTATCGATCAACGCCATGTCAGCTTTTTCATGATCACTAACAGAATCTCAACATTAGTGCATTGCATTGGCCTAAAACTACTATGATCTAACTTCTAACCAACGGATGAGCACATACATTTGAGGTGATGATCACAAGTGCAACAAACTAACAGTATGACATGCTCACATGAGAAGTAGAAAGTTTCATAGAAGGTGTTTGTACAAATCTCGTCGTGGCCACAGTAGACGCGGGCAGGTCCGCCGCAGTTGGTGTCTCTAACCGCATAAACCACACGACACCTTTGAATGACTCTGTTCAGTAGTACATCACGCTCTGGACTTTAGTGGCCATGTCAGCTTATTATGCGGCCCGATAAGTAGCCCCATGGTCCTCACGGGGACCCGTTGTTACCGTCCTATCCTAACGTTTGTGGATGTGCAATTAGCAGGTTCAAACAACTCGGGTGAGCATATTTCTGTCATAACAGAAAATCGAATCAAACTAAAACTAAATAAATAATTCAGTTTGGTTTTCAGTTTTTACCGGCGAAAATCAAATGCCATCTGAACCAAAATAATTGAAATAACCAAAATTCTTAAATATATATTATAAATTTATATTTTATATCAATTATCATAAACTTATAATAGTTTTATGATATATTTCTATTTTTTAATACGATATATATTTAAAAATACTTATTAACTGATTATCTCCGCTAAAATAATAAATAAATTTGATTAAATAATTAAATAATGCATTATTTTATAAATTATCATAGATTTCAATTATTCGGTTACCGAACTGACCGATTGGTTCAATTTAGTTTGGTTTTAAATGTGAACCGCCGAATTTGGTTTTGGTTTTGGCTTAGTTCTCAAATCCGAACCTTCACTTGATATTTAATAAGTCTGCTTTGGCTCAAACCTATTTAACTTGACTCGACTTAAAGTTCGATATTTTATATAATAAATAAGATTTGTGATCATATTTGTCGTATATTTTTTTACACAAATTTAATTAAATTATAAAATATTATTATATAATAAAAATTTTATATAAAAGTATGTATGATATAATTATCTTTTATGCATAAGTATATGAAAGTTGAGATATATTAATTATAAATTTAATTTTAGTAGTAATTATATGAAAAAAGAGCATCGATAAATATGAATTAAGGTAGCTTGAACTCAAATCCACTCGAGTATTTATTAGCTTGACTCAAACTTAAAATTAAACGAATCGAGTTATAGCTGAGTAAAACTTGATTTTACTTGCCCGACAAGCGGTCTTAGTTCAAATGTTTGGAATTTGCATCCAAAACCATCAGAATCTATCTAGATAGACAGTTAAAAATTAGATTAATCTTTAATTGACTCAGTAATTTTCTTTAATTGCCTGGGCTATTTGATGCTCCATTTAATTTTAACTTTTACTTGGGAAGAGCTCCATACGATACGAAGTTTTTACACGAAGCAAAATGAAGAAGAGAAAGCATGTGCCCGGTCAACTTAGATTGATTTTGATTTAATTTTATCCATGTATATATTTATTAAATATGACTGCGCAATTATTAATCTCGTTACGTTGAAAAAGGAAATCTCGTTATTGAACTTTGTGCGCATGCAATTTTTATTTGTTAATAGAATTGGGAGTGTAATTAAGCCAAGGTAATTGACGAATAAAATTTGCCTTGCTCTATTAGGCTTGAACTTGCCATTTTAAAGCATAATTTAGTGCTTGCATTGAAAATAGTAGCTCAATATTAAATCATGATAATAAAAACTTATTAAATAAAATATTTTTGTGAGTAGAATTAGAACAAATGAAAATTCAGTCTTAAATATTCAAATTTGAGTTAATATAACGAAACATAAATATCAACTTGGCCAGTAAGTAAAACTTCATATTGTTCTCCGTAGGAGTATCCTCTAAGAGTCTATTTAGATAGAGAAAAATAGAATAAAAAAACTAAAAATAAAAAAAAGAATTTTTTTTCATTTTCTTTCATGTATTTGATTAGTAAGAAAAAAATTTGTATAGTGAGTCATTCTCATTTTTTTAAAAAAAATTCTTATATTTTTTATGAGAAAATAATTATAAAAGGTGTTTCACACTTTTTTTTTCTCATATTATTTTTGAATTAAACAAGTATAAATCTGACAAAATAACAGCCAAGACCCACCGAAAAAAGAAAAGAGAAAGTATGGTGGAATCCGCTGATCCGCCCGAACCCATCCCAAATTCCAACAACCCAGACCCGGTCAGGCCAACCACAATCGGCCCCACGGCCCACCCCCACAAAATCACGATTAGCCCACGGCGCGACCATCCCTGACCCGTTCGGGCCCCACAGCCATCCACATCCAACGCAGCAAACACTAAAAAAGAAAGAAACCACAAATGCCAACACAGCCTTTCCAGTTGCCCGGCCGGTCGATCGCCAGTCCAGCCAACCCAATGCAAAAGAAAAAGTTAAAAAAAAAACAAGCAAACAAACCGAAGAGACCTCGAAGGTGGCACCGGCCACCACCCTCACCATTACCCAACACCCACCGGCTCTTCTCAACGCAAAGTAGAGCATCACAGATTCACAACCACCCTTCAACCTTGCATTCTCAATTTGACTCAACCTAGGCCACTCCACGCCATCAATGGTGGTTATATATATATATATATATATATATATATATATCTTGAGCACACAAAATAGAACATTGTTTAACAATTTGGCCAGATTCCCCACGATAAAAGTATTTTGTTGTAAGTTGTGGTGAATTATTACAATAGTATGCTATATGGCCTGCATTTCCATAGATAGAACATTGAAACTCATGTGAAATTAACTCTGATTGTCCGTATCCTCCAAGAAGGGGAGTGGATGGAGTAGCTGCAGTAGTGGTAAGAACATCATCAATGTCTTTTTGACTCATTTGAATAAGAGAGACAAGAATTTCAACTTTAGGAGTAACAGGATATTGCTGAGATCCCAAATAGAAAAATCAAAGTATACGCCAATTGAATGGCATCATCCTCAGCCATCGTAGGGTAATTATGTTTCACCTGCAAATATTACAAGTAAACTTTAGGGGGCAGTGCTAATGAGTACACTGCTGACATAGGTGGATGTTTTGACACAGATATAGACTCAGATGCAACTGAATAGACTATTTTAGGAGTTTTACATGTAAAAGATAATGAAACTGAGTCTGAAAACAAAGCTTTTTCTTTCTTTTTTAAAGGATTGGGTAAACCATATAATGAAATGGGAGAATTAAACTTATCTCACCATCTAATATATATTTTATAGGCCAAGGAGGAAACAAAACTACCCATAATATCAACATAACGAAAACAAAAAATTCTAGGATATAATCCAAGGAATTTTATAGTAAATTATAAACTGGAAAAAAACATATCCTAAGTCTGGACCAATTCTTTCTTGGAATAAAAAGGAGGAAGAAAATGCAATTCATCACCAAAGTCTCCCAACCATTATGAGAACCAAGAAGGGATTGGAGAGAGTGGTGGAAGGTCAACTCTGACAAACCAAGAATGTTATCCAAAATTATTTATATATAATAATATTCTATCAAATGTTTCTATATAATCCCAATAATTATATTCATTAGGAAGACCAATAGAGAGAATCTTTATCAGATAATTTTTTAATAGCATTTGGATTCTCATATTCACTTATACTAATAACTTTCTTTATAAGTATTTTACTATAAATAATGCATGTTTCAAACTAGTCTGGGTATATTGTCTGATGAGCTAATAAGCCTCCGTGAAACATATGAGTAATTTCAACTGAATGAGTTTCTAGAAGAATATGTTCAAAATAATATCTAGTCTTTTTCAATTGAACACAATAATGGGACAAATGCAAAAGTACTTGATTAGCCAAAATAGAGGGTTCCTCTTGTTGTAGACCTTCAGGAGAGTAGTCAAGAAAGCAAACATGTAAAGGATATGTTTTTTGAATATAAAGACTTAATATACAATAAGAATTCTTTGGAGTATTGGGTTTTGAATCCTCGTCATACTCAAAGTCATTTTCATAACTCGGGTAATGTTTGTACATAGGTGGCAGGATAAACATGCCTTTTCCTTTACCTGCCATTATACCCCCAGCAAAAATTCTTGAGTGAGAAAATCAGGAAGAGAGTTAGTATTACCTTTAATAAATTCAATATCAAAATAAAAATAGCTAGTAAAGCCGGCCAACGAGTAAAAATATGTTTAGAAGCTAAGTTAGTATTACTTAGATCAGATGCATCAATTTATACTATCTTTAAAGAGGCAGGATTAGCTAAAGATAGACAAAGAAGATATTTAACTTTATTTTTAATATTTTGAACAGCTTTAGTACGAGCAACTGTTTATGGTGGAAGATTTTTCTTTAATCTCTGCCATAAAAGTCTACAATCTTTGGCTAGTTGTTCATAGAAATCTTATACATAATTTAAACTACTTAAAAATTATTGTAATTGATTTTTGTCTAATAATTCATCTCAAAATTTAAATGAAAATTCAGTACTCTTTGAATGAGTTTAATATAACCTTTTTTCTATATCATGACCTACATATCTAATTTTATTTTGTATTAAGACCATCTTCTTTTTAGATAAGACTATACCATTTGTCTTAGCAATCTTATAAAATTGATTCAAATGTTTCAAATATTAATTTAAGGAATTAAACTAGATTAAAACATCATCTATATATACAATAATATATTCTATATAAGGATTAAATATATCATTCATTATTTTTTGAAACTCTAAAAGGGTATTTTTTAATCCAAATGGCATTACATTTCATTTGTATTGACCAAAGGAAATATTAAATGGCGTTTTATATCTATCTTTTTCATTAATCTGAATTTGCCAAGATCCAGATTTTAAATTAAATTTACTAACCACCTGAGCATTATATAATCTTTTTAATATATCTTTTTTATTAGGTATAGGATATCTTATCCATTTTAAAAATTTATAATTAATAACTAACCTTGGAGTACATCTTTCTATGTCAGATGCTTTATATATATAGAAAGCCGAACATGACCAAGGAGATTGACTAGGTCTAATTAATTTATTATCTAATAAAGTTAACATTCCTGTTGACAATATTAAACCAGTTCTTTACTCATTTGAATTGGTCTAGCCTTAGTAGGTATTTGGGATTTATGAAATGTGTCTTCATAAGGAAGAGTAACTTCATAGCACTTTCTATCTCAAAAAACACTAAGAAGTTTACTACATAAATCATTTTCAAATAATTTTTTAATATGATTAATTTTATCTAAAATTTCTTTAAATACTAATCTTTCCTCAAGAGAGAAACTTCTAACTTCTTGTAAAAAACTTATATGTTTATTCTTTTGAAATGATTTTTCTTTTAGATTTGATATTAATGTTTTATGTGCAGGAAATTCTAAATTAAAAGTAATTTCCTTACCTTTAAATCTAGTACAAATCCCAGTATCATTTATTATAAAAGGTTCAATAATTGAAGTAAAAGGATTTCTTAGAATCACTTCTGTTCCTACATCTTGAACTAATATGAAAGTTAAGTATAAACATGTATTATTTATACAAACAACTGCATGGGGTAATTTATAATTAATTTTTAATCTTTGATCATTTGCAGTAGATAATGTTTGTTTAGTTTTTTTATAATAATGAGTAAAAATTAATCCTTCTCTACTTATTTTTCTATCAACTCCAGTATCAACCAAAGCTAAGGTTTCTAATGTAAATTTCTTATCAAGAATTATTTTAATTTTTAATATATATTTCCTAGAAATAGTTTGTTCAATGACATTTAAATAATCTTGATTATTAGAAGTTTCACCAACTTGGAATTCTTAGTCTTCAAAAAATTTTAAATCTTCATCATTACCAAATTCATTATCTTTATTTCCATTTATTAATTCTAATACTTTTATACATTTTCTTAATTTTAATACTTCTGATTTTAGTACAATTATTTCATGACAAAGGTCTTGTAATGTAATAGGTTTTTCTTTTTTCATTTTATCTAAAACCTCTATCATAAAATAAGAAGGATGAACTATATCTTCCATTTTAGGTTGTTATTTCTTTTCTCTAATAGAAGCTATAACTTTTTCTATTAAAGCCCTTTGTTGGGTTTTATTCTAAATATTATCAATTATATCTAGTAATAATGATTCTTGTGCATTAACTACATTAATACTTAAGTTATTTAATGCATTACAAGTATCATAAATATCATTACATTCACAATCAGAAGATGTAGAATTAGAATCTATATCTGCATAATCTGATTCATCTATTTCTAGCGCTTCATATTCTGATATCTCACTTAAGTCTTTTAATAAAGAAAATAAACTGTCTTTCTCTTTATTAGGAATATTTAATTCTTTAATTTTTTTGCGTAATTTACATTGGTTTCTTGTATGTCCAGACTGACCACAGTCCCAACATACAACTGGTCTAGTTTTACTATGTTTCTTTTGAGTTTTCCTAGTAATTATTTTTTTGCTTTTTTCTTTAATTTCCTTTTTAACCATAAGTTTTGATCTTTTTATTATTAAAATTTTTTGGTTTAGGTGGAATAATTGGGGAAACTTGGGTTCCAAATTGTTTACAAAATTCGCCCAATTCTTTCTTTCATAATATTTTTTGTTTTTTAAGCTAATTTTTAAGATTTAAGTCCTTACATAAGCTTAAACCTTCTGTTACTAACTCACTATTTAACTTACCGAAAGTAAAAGATTCATATGGTATTATCCCATTATTTTGATTTCTTAATTTAGTTACAACTCTTTCAGCAAATAAAGGAGGTAATCCAACTAAAAATCTTCCTTTCCAAAAATTTGAATTAGAATCATCTCTTTAGAATAATAAAGTTAAAAAAGTATCCTTATATTATCTATAATGAGTTAATGAAGGACATTTTAAACCCATTATGAATTCCTGTGTTCCTTCTTTTAAGGTATTAGGGTCTCCTAGAAAATGATATAATATTGTTAATATTAAAGTATAAATTGCATCTTCTATTATTTGATTCGTATTAGGATCTAATTTTGTAGCTCCTAATATTTCAAGTTTTTGGACAGGGTGAAGGTGATGATCCCACCAACCTTTTAATATACCAGAAAATCCAGTAGCAATAAATTCAGCTATTTGCTTATTATCACTATTGTTTGCAATTTTACAAATTGTACAATACATTAACATATTATGTAATGTAGTAAGTATCTGATATTTCGATTGACCATCTATATTCTATTCATAAATAGACTTACTGTCATAAGATAATCAGGAATTCATAACATTTTCTTCAAATAAAATTGTAGCATGTGTTGGCCTTTAATAATAATATCTTTCTTTTGAAAGAGATTGAGTTTGCAAAGGTTTAGGCATTTCCAACTTTTAAGAAGAAAATTGTTCTATTATTTCCTCAATATTTTCTATTTCACTGATTACTTTAACAGATTCAGTAATTTTTAAACCACTTAATCTTTTAGTTAATTTATCTAAACATTCTCCATTCATAGGACTTCTAGTGTTAAAATTTTTTATTGATGCCATTGGAGGTTTTATTAATATCGGGGTAATATTTTCATTAACCTTATTTTTTAGAATCTTATATTTTCCCTTATCTCTAGGTAACCATTTATTTTCTAGTTGGGAAAGATGAGTTGCTAAGGTTTGTAAATGAAAATGAGTATAATTATTTTGTTTAATTACCACAGCTATATAATCATTCATTTTCTTGTCTATGGTCTTATATAAGAAGTAGCTTCTATATTTTCATACTTAATATGTTGTACCAGAGGATGCTTACTTGTAATTATTTTACCATCAATAGTATCCCATGTTTTTGTTTCTTTAGAAACATTAATTTTAGGACTTTGAATATTATTATAGCATTCTACGAATGAGATTTCTGTTCCTAATATTTTTAAATAATCATAATAATTTTTTTATATTTATCTAATTGTTCCTTAGTATGATTATTAAAATACCATAATCTAAACTTATTATGTTTACGTAACATAAACTCTTTTGAACATTTTTTTTGATCTGGCTAAAATTGATAAATATTAATTTTTAAGTTCATTTTAGAAAAGGTACGTTCATCCAAATAAATTCCATGAGGAATTTGCTATTCTGAAATATAAATTCCTTTTACACTTGATGAAGCTTCCTCTGAATTCAAACGAGTAGATATACTTGGTCTAGTGTAAATATTAAGTCTATTAAATATTATTTCAATATCCCTATTATTATTTTTCTTTGTATTATCTTGAGAGGTATTACATTTTTTAACTTCAAAGATTGAGGTAATTCAATTTTATTTCAGGTAATTATTGTTTTAGGAATAGTAATATTTGCCTTGTTAACATCTATCTGGAACAATGTTGTCTTACGCTTATGAGACTCAATTTTAGAGTTTAGACTTATGATTGTCATTGCTTTTAAACATATTTTATATATGATACATAATTTCATAGATCCAGAAGCATATCATACCCTTGGGTCCAGATGTTTAATACTAATACTTCATTAATATGAGGATCATGTGAACTTAATGAATAATTTGGGTAACAGTTAAAATCGACTAGTCCAGTTCCTAAAGTTGATTTAATTACCCCTAATAAGGGATCATTGAATTTATTATGTCTTTTATCTCTTAGACATAATAATAATAAAATATTTAGATGGTTGATGATCTGTAATTAATGGTTTAACTACTATTTGAACTAATCCAAGATGAATATATTTATATTCAGCTTTTAAGTTTTGTATAAATTTATTTTTTAATAGATTTATATTTTCTTTACAATTTTCTATACTGACACTTTGTTATTATATAAGATTACTTAAATTCTATTAAACATTTATTATACACTTTGGTTAGGTTAACCTTAGGAAAAGTCTACTTATTTAGGTTTTATTCTATATTATTATAGAGTATTTGTTTGTAGTGATTTAACAAATTCTGTGATTTCTTAATTAAACTTGTTAAAAAAGCCATTATAAACTAAGAGGTTCCTAAGTAAGAATTTTTTACGAGAAGCCAATCCAAACTCCCTCCACGCCAACTTAAGTTTCTAAGGACTTAAGAGGTTTCAGATTCTGTCATTTACCTAAGTAGTTATATAGGCTTTGATACTAAACTATATAACTATATATATATATATATTTTGTTGCAACGCGATACCTATTTTAGGCAGCGCAGTTAATATAGGCCAGTGGATTTTTGATCTAACAGCCCATATTCCACCCCCTCATGGAGGCCCGCCCGTCCACCCGCCTGCTTCCTAGTCTGTCCCGCAGCCATGTACCCTCTCTGATCTGGTCCCCTTTGCTGCCGCCTTGGTGGTTGTTGGTCTCCACCTCTCTGGCCTTGTCCATGGCCCTGTTGGCCTCTCTGCTGTGACTGCTGCTGGGGAGCTGGAAGTGCAAGTCTCTGTTGAGGCGCTGGGAGTGTCAACTGCTGGCTCTGGCTAGTCGAACACGTTGCAGCCCTATGTCCCAGTTGACCGCAACTGTAACAGGCCCTAGTGCCTCCTCTGCACTCTACGGCCCTGTGTCCTGGCTGACCACAGTTGTAACAAACCCTAGTGCCTACTCTGCACTCTGCGGCTCGGTGCCCTGGCTGACCGCAGTTGTAACATACATTTCTGCTTGCTCTGCACTCTCCCCAATGATGGCGTTGGCAACTCTGACAGAATGGGGCTCTGCTGCCCAGTACCTGGCCATCCATGGCTCTCATGGCTACTGGCGCATCTACACGTCGTCTCTGCTGTGCCCCTGCTCTGGTCGATATGGCCTCGGATGTTGCTGCCTCTGGTCGACATCTCGTCATGGTCGTGTAGCTATCACTCGCTATGCTTGCCTGAAATGGGGCAACCAGAGGAGCTGTTGCGGGGGTAGCTCCCTGTTGCAGCGGTGGAGGAGGAGGCGGTGGCGGAGGGCCCATGGGCGCCACTGGCTCTCCTTGCGCCTCTTCATCCACGACTGGTCTCTTCTCTGCTCTAGCCACTGATAGAGCTATCTGCCTGAGCTCTCTCCTAAATTCCTCCTGATTCTGCTGCATTTGCATCTGAACCTCAACTAGCCTAGCTATTGCAGCATCCCTTTCCTGTCGACTACTCCCACTGCGGTGACTGTCGCGTCGACTGTCTCGGCGATGACTCTCCGTGCGACGACTAGCTGATACCGGTACACTCGTCTCTGCTGGTGGCATGGTGGTCCTAGGTCGACTGGAAGCTGTGTCACTGTGACCATGGTCGGGACTATCCTGTCTGACTACTGGAGGCGATGGGGTCCTGATCTGCGTCCGGCGGGTCTGTGTCACCATCCTGCTACAAATTCCTGATCTGATCTGTTCACCCTGTTACACCACCGACTTGTAAGAAAATCTGTGAACAAAAACATAAAGACAGAAAAATACCTGTCGGTACAGCTCGGAGCAGCTTCGGCACACATGTAACCTGTAATGCATCTACCATCTTAATCAACCAAGGGTTAGTATGCCAAGAGTTGGCTCTGATACCACAACTGGTATCAGAGAACATATGCCAAGAGTTGGCTCTGATACCACAACTGTAACACCCCGTTTCGGCTCACCCGTGAACCGACCCGGAAATGTCACCGGCGACCGAACCGTTCGTTAATCTACTAGATTCGGTTAAGCCGACCAGGATCTACTCTCGGCGTCTCAAGATGAAGATGCAAATATGAAATGCATGAATGAGAACGATTGGGTTCTAACGCGGTCCTACATGCATGCTGTGATGTACAAGCAAAAACAAGACAAAATAATAAATGAGAAACCAAAAGAAAATATATAATATTTTATGAAAATACGATAACACATAATAATCTACCATGACATTAAATCATTATCTCATTCATTTTTACCCGAGCCGAGTCTGAACTCCAAGGCTCCCTACTCATTCATATTTATCAGTTCGTTTCATAACAAGTAATTCATCAAGACAAAAACATTGTAATAATCATCCACACAGCATTAAACAACCATCATTATACATTACACGCGGCAGGTACATGTGTGCGCGGTTCCGTGCTGCTCCTCCGCAGTCCCGACAGCTTTCATCGCTCGCATTCCTCACCTACATATATATAGAAAAACCGTCAGTAACGAGTGTTACCGGCCCGGAAAATAACTAATATCAATCTGGCACAGGAGAGCAAACTCTCCTGTTGAATCAAAACCATATACTTCCTCAAGAACTCTCATCAGGGCACATACGGGAGCCGTCGTCGTCGGGCCGTCGCCCTCGGGTCGACAGCGTCCCCCTATCTTTCTCATTCTCATACCTTGGCCATTTCTCTATTGCTTCTCGCATCAAATTTCATTCCTTACCGCCCTCTGCACCTTCCATATTACTCCTGGCCTTGAGCACAAAGGCCGAGCACTCTCAGGCAGTCGCCTTCAGTACCCTTTGAACCACAAGTCTAGACATGCGCTGCATTGCAGTACCCGTAAACCTCCACACTTCTCCGGGTTTGAGGAACTCAAAGGTGGAGTTGTCCGGATCCTTCGGGAACGAAGTGGGTTCTCCCCAGCTCCAGAGCCCGCTCTTCCGGGCACACGCCCTATCTGAAGACGTGGCCGCAAGTAACCCTCATTCCATCTCTCACCGAAAACACGAAAACTATATATATATAGGCCTGGGTTGGGATTTATACAATAGGCCCGAAGGCATCGTGAGCTGGATCTGAAGTTCGAAAACAAACTCGAGGGATCTCATCCTCGAGGGTTATTAATCCGAAATAAAACTGTTGGCTAAATGGCCCGAGTTAAGTGGGATCCGATAAAACGCCACTTAACTCGTCCTGCACATGATAAATCAAATATACAATAGAGTAGCGTAAAACAGAGAACGAGTCCTAAACGGACCTGGTAGAAGCTCCAAACGGGTCCACGCGCCTAGGCGGCGAGCTCCTACACCGTACCTACACAATCAAGCTAAAAACTAACGCCCGCATGATGAATCACACATCCTATAGCATGCACACACAATCAACACAATCACTCATCAATCAACACACATCAACCTATATCAATTCTAGCAAGTCTACTTAGGCTAGTTTGCATTAGATCATGATCATTACCTAGTTACCCTAATTAGTTTCTTAGCTTCCATTTTTAACACCACACAATTCCACAAATTTCATATTTTATTCTAAATCAAATCCACATTTATATAAGTAATTACAATGCACAATTCATCAATCATAGCATGCAAATTCTAATAATCAATACTTTCAATTAATTAAGTTAAAATAAATTATACCTCGCGTCGTCGAAAATCGGCGACGGCTAGGGTTTCCGTTTCGCGGCTCGAAACTCGAATTCGGCACCTAGCGGCGTCCGAAGTCCGATCAGATTGGACCGGGTGCGTTCGGCGGATGATCCGGCGAACTTCCCACGAATCCAATTTTCCGGCGGTTCCGGCGGTTTTCCGGCGAGTGTCGGCGATTTTCCGGCGGATTCCGACGGTTTTCCGGCAAGGATTCGGGACGGGGCAATCAGGGGGTCTATCGGCACCAGCTCGACGAGCTTGGTCCGATGGCGGTGTCAAACAGAGCAACCGAGGCGGCGATGGCCGTCGGCGGCGGCGTCGAAAACGGGCGGCGGCGGCGGTGTGCTCCGATCGGGGCTCCGGCCGGCCTCGACGGCGGTCGGGAGGATGGGGGAAATGTCGGCAACGGCGAGGGGGTGCTCGTCAGGGTCACACCGGCGGCGGAGCGGCCCGGACGGCGGCGGAATCCGGCCCGAAGTGGCGGCGGCCGAGGTGGTTTCGTGGGGCGATTCCGGCGTCGTGGCGGCGAGACGGTGGCCGGGGTGGGTCGTGGCGGCACGGCGACGGCACGACGGGGCGGGGCGGCGTCGATCGGCGGCAGCCCGGCGTCGGCAGTGGCGGCGGCGGCAACACGCGGCAATGGCGGCGGCGAGGGTTTGGGGTGAAAGAAGGGTCGGGAGGGAGAAAAGGCGTGCGATGGCATTTTTGTAAATTAAACTTGACTCGACTCCGACTCGAGTCAATAATAATAACTATCTTCTAATAAATCCTAAAAAAAATCCAAAAAAATTGGGAAAAATCCCGTAAAATCAAACAAACACGGCAACATCCAAATGATATGTTCTATAACTAATAACCCACCCAAACTCACCTATATCGCGTCCTAATTCGTCATTCGGCCCTAAAAATATTCTACGATCAAATAAAAATAACAATCAATACTGCATACCTCCACATACTCGATAACCCATTTTTCATCATCTTTTAGGCGTTATCATCGTACATTTGAGCATACATGACCCTCATCGCTCATAACTCACAGCTGGCCTCAACTCAGCTCGCGGTCCATGAAGCTGACTCGATTCGAACCGACGGTTGAACCGACTGGTTCATTCCCGTAAAACTCTGGCTCGAGTCACGGGTTTTACACCCCTGCTGCCGCCACCCGCACTCCCTATGCCACGACCACCACCCCCCTTGCCGTCGTGGGGCGGGCATGGGGGCCGCGATAGACGGGGGTGGTGGTCATCGTGGCAGGGGCAGACAGTGGGGGATGGCCGGGGGGGGGGGGGGGTCATGGCATGGGGCGGCGGCAAGGTGTGGGTAGGGGTGGTCCGTCAATTGCGGGCATGCAGGCAAACGGGCCGACGAGCCCAACAAGGTGGTGGTTGTTGTGGCAGGGGAGTGCGAGCAGCTGTTGGGTGCGGATGGGGGTAGGGGCGGGTAGGGAGGTGGGCGGGTCTCGAATAGGTCGAGGGGACTTGGATGACCGTGGGCCATTAGATAACGGTAGCGCACCGTGTGTTGTCAAAAAGAGACAGCGCATGATAGCATGCGAAGACGGATTTGTACATAATTGTACAAGAGGTCCGGTGATGGTAGTGATCGTGGTAGTGCTGGTGGGGGACAAGCAAAGCTGCGGTTGCTGCTGCAAGTGAGAGAGAGGGTGGGGAGCACCGAGCATACAAAGTGGTGAACTGTTCGGAATCTGTGCGTGTTATGTGCGCGGTGTTGTGTTCGCGCCTGCGCTTTTTGGCCACTCTGATGCCTAACTATGGGAGTAAAGCTTTTCTTTCTTTCTTCTTTTTTTCACCTCTTCTCTATCTTCTTGTTAAACGGTTGAAGTGTGCTTTTAGCTTCGGATTCAACTAAAGCCTCTTTCCCGCAAAGCGAGGCCTTCTTTCTTTGTATTTTCTGCACTGGGCATCTTCTCTTATTTTTTTGTTGCTTCGATTTTGAAAAACGGTCGGGACTCTCCAAAATCCGCTCTTGGTCTTCCCAGCCTAACTTCTTCTCTTCAACTTGTCTACGCCGTTGTGATCTCCTCAACAACAAGGTCGTGCTTGGATTCTTCTTCCTCTTAGATTTTGTTATCTTGTAGGATTTTATGTTGGGCTGAAGCCACTGATAGCTGCGTTTTTTTCATTTCCTTGTCCGTTTACAATCGTCCTTACTTAAACGTGAACTGTTTTGGATTCATACTTGTTTATTTGCGTAGACATTGCTTGGTTCCTTGTTGATAGGAGGGTAGGCCGCAGTTAGCAATTAGCAACGCCATGTTACAATTTGGGTCTGTGGAGAAGTGCATTGAAGGCGTCTGGGGCCATCTTTTGCAGCGAGTTGAATGCGAAGCAAGTAATGCTTGGGTGAGAGCAAAAGGTAGGTTTCAGAAGCACGTCACCTATATTCACTTCTCCTGAGCATGGCCTTGATCATCTCCTCTCCCATCTCTCTCTTTGCCTGCCTGCCTCCCAGTCTGTCACTTACCCTGTAGTCTCGCCTGCGAAGTTGCAACGTTGTGGCGCTCTCCCACCCCAGATCACACGCGTTGGCACTCCTCACCCACGCTTCGTCTTTTAATCCCATGATTGCTCTGCTACGAGATATAAATAGTCTATTACTTCGGTATAGAGTGGGCTGGAATGCTGCATCCCCGTCTGCTTTCTCTTGCTGTGCCTACTGCTCTCTGCTTATGCTACAGCAGCAGCGGCCGCAGTGGCCAGAGCGCTGCTAGTACTAGTCCTTTTTGGTGTGTTCTCCTCGCTTCCCCCACTTCTTTGGTGTTACCCACTGCTCCACAGTTCTTGTATTGGTTTGTATTTGAGTATATTCTGATTCACTGAATCCCCTTTCCCCCTCTTCCCCATGATGAGCCACGACCATGCTTCAACTTTGCTTAGCTCGGCTTGTGTGTGTTTCAAGACGTTTTGTGATGGAAATATTGGATGTGAATTGCTTACGAGTGTACTTGTCAGTATGCTTTTTTTAAACATGGTTTTTTGTGGAACCGTACAGTTTGAAGCATGGATGTTTTGTCTGCGGAAGGAAGCAGACATCTTTTCATGCGTCGGTTTTACTCTCTACGTTTATACTAGCGAAGGTGCGGGGTAGGAAAGGGCAGACAATAAGCTTATCGACACGTTTTATCTCAGCCCGGTTTCTACAATCCTAGCTTCATTATCTCTCTTCTCTGCTGTAGTGGTTGATTGAAGCTGTTTGCTATTGGTCTAACTTTTTTTGTAGATCCACTCTTAAAGCTTTCTAGGGGAGTGGCCTTGCTATATACTATAATATAGATGAGAAGGGAGTAGGGACCTATTCGGAGCTGGAACTTCAAGTCATCAAACACCAGCTTTAGATGGGATAACTTGATGAATTTGGTTTCTATTATCTCGAGTTAGTCATGGAATACAGGACCTTGTTTTGTGGTTTTCTCTAATTTGGTAACCTGTAGGCACATGTCCGAAACCAAGCGATTTGTCCTGAGTTTATAGACGGCCAGCTTATTAGGAACCCAATCTTGCTAACAAGAGTAAAACTTGGCCTCGGAAGCTCAAGTTGGTGCGCAGATAGGACCAAACTTAAACCTTGCTTGGACGCTCCCCAATGGATTATGCGTCTGTCATGCCTGTTCCTGGAGCCTCTACTTTGGCACATGATTTTAGCTACCCGATGCCCCTAAAATGCGTCGTCGGATCCGTTCTTCCTCAGTCGGACAAAGCATGTAACAATAAAAACAAGTCTTCTCTCTTGTACTCCTGCAGAGACTAACCAAGAGGTCCAGCGAGGCTGCTCTGTGACGGAAAAAGGCCGTAACATAATGCAGATACGTATTTGGTTGAGTACTGTATTACAGTTTGCCAGCGGGGTGCCTTGTACTTACCTACATTGCGAACAGCAAGGGTAAAATTGAGATTCATTTGGCTTGCCTTTTGTTGTGTTTTTTATACACACAAGAGACATCGGCAAAGCATATTTGCGTAAACTGGCCTTAGGGTTCAAGTGTGCCTTCGTTTTCTTGTCCTTAGTTGACGAGCCCGCTGTGTTCTTGTGAATTTTCTACACCGGGGAAAAAGTGTCACACGAGTTTTACAAGCGTCTCAGTTTTGGGTGCCTCTGATGCGAATTAACTCCAACGTAGACAATACGAAGATTTGCGATCTTGCCATATAGAGTTTATATCCTAAACATTTCTCTTGAGAGTCCGGGTTTTGAAGATCTGATGTATCTTTTCAAGTAGCATTTCTCGGGTCTGAGATTGATCACACCATGCTGATGTTACAAACCATTTGATTATTGGCATAGCCTCTACGGTGGAGAAGCGCACAAGCGTGCTGTCTCGGTACTCAACCCGAAAATCCCTGCTGTCCCCTTGGTCAATTCTGGATACTATAAGCATATCTTCTGTACCCCATATCTTAGTTATTATTATGAGTTTTTATATTGCTTTTTTTATATCTCATCGGTCATAGTCAGGGACAGGTGATGAACTGATGAGGTGATTTTATTCTTCTTTTTGTCCCTGCGTTGGTTAGCTTAGAATTCATTAATCTAATCATGCCAGGTATATCAATATCATATGGTACGTGCTTTTGTATAATCCTGCTTGGGAGAAGAGAAGTGGAGAGGGAGCTCGGAGCACTATAAAGCTGTCCGAAACGTAATCCTCACAACAACCTGTCAACCTTTGCTTTTCATCCTCCATTTACAAGCGCATTTACTTGGTTTAATTTGCGCCTCAAAGAGCCATGCGATGTCACTGATATTCTCAAGGCTTTGTCAGAAAAGTCGTGTAACTTGTCGCCCGAGAGGAAGAAGGATTGTCTTTATTAAAAAGCAACCCTGCCCTACCCTTCACGCCGGCCCTCCTCTTCCTCTTTTCTGCTCTGGTTCGTGCACCTGGGTCTCCTCCTCCCACGCCAACCTTTTCTTTTACCTATCTCTTCCAACCATGCGTTTTTTGATGTGTTTGTGTTGGTGGAACCGTGGGAGCTGCTGATCCAGTGGTCAACAGTTCAAACTTTGAAGTGTGTCTGTTTTTTTCTTTGGTGTTCTTGTAGCTTATGTGACATTCTTTTTTTACATGGGTGTTGTTTGCAGGGTTGGTGATGCTACCAGAGCTAGAGCTTTTTGAGTAGAGCGGATCAAAAGCTTCAATCTTTTTGTGAACTTTTCTGCTGCCGAAATGCCTCACAGACAGATGAAGGATCCGCCGGAGAGGCATGTGGTTTCGAAGAAGCCGCTGCACAACTCCGTGAACCAGATGAAGCCGCCGGGCTGCTGCGAGGTTGCGCTGCTGGATGCCAAGAAGGGTAGTGTCTCCAAGAGGAAGGGTGGCGGGAGGAGGAAGCGTGCCCAGATCGAGGAGGTGGCCATGCAGCCGGTGGAGTCCGGTGCCGACGTTGTTCCGCCGGTTTCGAGCAAAAGCATTGCGTTCCATCGGCGGCCTGGGTATGGGCAGGCGGGTAGCAAGTGCATCGTCAAGGCCAACCATTTTCTCGCCGGCTTGCCCGACAAAGACTTGTTCCAATACGATGTAAGTTTGTTTAACTAAAATGGATGAGCTTGAAATTTGGATTGGATTGGTTTCTGATGCTTTGGATTGGGTTTGGTAGGTGACGATCACCCCCAAAGTGTCGTCTCGTGTTACAAATAGAGCTATCATTGCCCAGCTGGTTAAGCTTCATAGGGAGAGCTCATTGGGGATGAGGCTGCCTGCTTATGATGGGAGGAAGAGCTTGTACACTGCCGGGGCTTTGCCATTTCTTTCGAAAGAGTTTCATATAAAGCTTGTTGATTATGAGGATGGATTGAGCATTGTACGGTAAGGACTTCTGGTCCCATAACCTTTATGGATTAATGCTTGCATGGTAATCTCTGAATCTAAATGACACCATGATATATGCGTTTTCTAGAGAAAGGGAGTTTCAAGTGGTGATCAAGTACGCAGCAAAGGCGGATTTGTACCACTTGCGTCAGTTTTTAGCTGGAAAGCAAACTGACTCTCCCCAAGATACACTGCAGATTCTTGACATTGTGCTGAGGGAGATTTCTTCTCAGAGGTGATTTTCTTTCGTCGGATTTAATGTTAGGGAGTGATACTAGCTAGCATATATGAAGAATAACGCAGTCATGTGTCCACAGGTACTTACAAGTTGGAAGGTCTTTCTATTCCCCTGATATAAGAAAACCACAGAGATTGGGTGAGGGATTGCAATCATGGTGTGGCTTTTACCAAAGTATAAGGCCCACCCAAATGGGTTTGTCGCTTAATATTGGTACATCCTCCCCCATTGACGTTGCCCGTTAGTGAATTTTAATCCGGGACTGATATTACCTTGTCATTTTGAAGAGTATATTAAGCTATCATGTGCCCCTTCCATTTGATTTTGCAATTAATGACTGGTTCATTTTTATGGTGCAGACATATCGTCAACTGCTTTCATAGAACCACTTCCTGTAGTTGATTTTGTCGTTCAAGCTTTGGGAAAGGATATATCGTCTAGGTCATTATCTGATGCTGATCGTGTTAAGGTATGCATCCATTTGCGGTTTTCTTTTATGCCTCTGGACTATGCCAATGCTTGACATCCGTTTTCGTGAGCCAGGTGAAAAAAGCTCTCAGGGGAGTCAAAGTTGAGGTCACACACAGAGGCAGTGTCAGGCGGAAGTACCGAATCTCAGGGTTGACTTCACAACCTACAAGAGAACTGGTGTATGAAATATTTTTTACGATTCAAAATTGTACAGCTGAAGCTTTTATTAGAATGTTTTAAGTGTTTCCTATCATCACCGAAAATGCATATATATTGTTAAAAGTGCTTCCACAATGAGTGGGAGAATATTCCCTTGCTAATGCATATTAGCTGGATGCATGCATGGGAAATTTGAGGCCTATTGATGGACATATGGGACCTTTAGCGAATGGGATATTGCCTGTAAGCGATATACATATATATATATATATATAGGGAACGGCTTTAAGTGTAATTTACCATGGTGGCTCCTATTTTTGTGTTGATTACAGCTAATTTAAAGATGGAATTCTTAATAGTGAAGCCAATTTGGTTATTAGACTGATTAATTTTACTTTACATTAATTTGGGTTGTTCCACATAACCAGTTAGCTTTAAGTGCTATTTAAAAGGATAATACCTAGCAATAATGTAATACATAGTCCGTGGAGTTCATTTATTTTCAAAAGGTCGTGCATCATAAAGTCTTACGTGGAAATTTTACTGCAGTGAAAACACTATACATGGTAATGCTAGTTAAATTCAATGCATTGCAAATAAATGTTTGTTTTCATTGTGTTTCATTAGAGTTTTTATTTTCAGATTCCCTGTTGATGAGCAAATGAACATGAAATCTGTGGTTGAATACTTTAAAGAGGTGTATGGTTTTACCATTCAATATCCTCATCTGCCTTGCCTTCAGGTTGGAAATCAGAAAAAAGCAAATTATTTGCCAATGGAGGTAAGTTTGATGGTCTTGTTGGTCTTCTGTTTTTACCATATTCACATATATCATTCACCATGTCATGCTACAGGCTTGTAAGATCGTTGAGGGTCAACGATGTACAAAGAGGTTGAATGAAAAGCAGATAACATCACTGCTTAAAGTCACTTGTCAAAGACCAAGGGAGCAAGAAATGGACATTTTACAGGTCATCTTCCATTCCTTCCAATTTGATATTTGGATTCATATTTCTCTATTAGTCAAAACTATTGTGCTTATTACTAATGTGAAACTGCTTTAGAAAAAAATGCAATATGCTCACTCTGACAATGACTAGACAAGATCTGCCTCATCATTGTCATGAGAACAACTGTTCTTCATTGCGTAGTTGCATTTGGATCATTTACTGTGGCCATATAACTGAACAGTATATTTATAGTTATTCTTTCTATCAGACAGTTCACCAGAATGGTTATGATCAAGATCCATATGCTAAGGAGTTTGGTGTCAACATTTCTGGCAAACTTGCTTCTGTTGAAGCCCGGGTTCTTCCTGCCCCTTGGGTATGTCTGCATAAAAGATGTTTTTAAGGTGGAATATAATGAGTTCGTTTAGTTCATTTTGTATTTTTCTATTGACTACTGATATCTTTCTCATGTTTTAATTAAAGCTGAAATATCATGACAGTGGAAAAGAAAAGATTGCTTACCCCAGGTTGGTCAGTGGAATATGATGAATAAGGTAACTTGGTTTAAGTCATTCCTTCTTGTTATTGTACTTCTATCAATAAATTTGAGGAAGAATTTTTTAAAATATTTCTCTATGTATGCAGAAAATGATTAATGGGAGCACTGTTAACTATTGGGCTTGCATAAACTTTTCACGGGGTGTTCAAGAAAGCACTGCTCGTGGTTTCTGTCAGGAACTGGCACAGATGTGTCAAGTCTCAGGCTTGGTGATCATTTGTTTGTTTTAACCTGTAGATGTGCATCTGTGTGTCTTTTCCTGGAATAAGTTCGTACGGTCCTGAACTGGTTTTCTCACTTGTTCCTTGACGAGCCAAGTATTTATATGCAGGAATTTAATCGTGAACCTGTTATTCCTATTTACTCCGCAAAACCAGACCAAGTGGAGAAAGCCCTCAAATATGTTTATAGTACAGCAATGAGCAAACTTAAAGGAAGAGAACTGGAGCTTCTTTTGGCTATTCTTCCTGACAATAATGGCTCATTATATGGTCAATGACTTAATGCTTTATTTTTTTAGGTTTTATCTAATTATTACTGTTTGTTGGTAAGATCTTGCTGAATAGGTGTTGCTATTCTTCATACCCAGGTGATTTGAAGCGGATATGCGAAACGGACTTGGGATTGATTTCACAATGTTGCCTTACAAAGCATGTTTTTAGAATAAGCAAGCAGTACCTTGCAAATGTGTCCCTGAAAATTAATGTCAAAGTATTGAATTAAAAGTGAAGCTTGTTATGCCTCACTCATTAGACGATTTTGTTGCTTTTATTAGCATTAATTCTCTTGCTATCTACAGATGGGAGGAAGGAACACGGTACTAGTGGATGCATTAAGTTGGAGAATTCCTTTAGTTAGCGACATACCCACCATTATTTTTGGAGCAGATGTGACACATGCAGAGACGGGGGAAGATGCTAGCCCATCTATTGCTGCTGTAATATTTGTTACTGCAGAATTGTGGTTGTAAGATTTTGTTCTTCCAGGACGTGTGGGTTGCATGCGTTTTAATTTATGTGTTTTGTTTCAGGTTGTAGCTTCTCAAGATTGGCCTGAAGTTACAAAATATGCTGGTTTGGTTTGTGCTCAAGCACATAGACAGGAGCTCATCCAAGATTTGTTTAAAACCTGGCAAGATCCTCAAAGGGGTACTGTAACTGGTGGCATGATCAGGTGTGTATTTCACAAGGTTGTTTTGTGAGAACAATTATTTTTGGGCATAGAGAGGGGGAGGTCGTACGTGTTTGTGAATGTGCCTATTCTTTGTCATAGAATGTTTTCAAGTTAATTTGGTGATGAAAATTCTGTTGCTAACTATTTCACTTTAGCTGTAGTGAGTCTAGTGAATGGCCATACATTTTGTGTTAGTGTAGGAAATACCATTTTCAAATATTGCAATTCAGTCAATTGAAACAGTGAAATGAATGTGTAGAGGTTGTTTATCAGCATCTAATGCTAGCTGCCAATCATATGTTGTTTAGGGAGCTGCTAATTTCATTTCGAAAGGCAACTGGTCAGAAACCTCTGCGAATCATCTTTTACAGGTGTTGAAGAACAGTTTTGTATTTCTCATTAGTTTGTTATGATTTTGCAAATTTTATTGCACTTGTAAAGACTGCAGTTTGTTCTTATTCCTGATAGTTAACCCGCCTTTGTTTTCTGTACTTTTTTTGGTAGGGATGGTGTCAGTGAAGGGCAATTTTATCAAGTCTTATTGTATGAATTGGATGCCATTCGGAAGGTTAATGTTATGGCTGATAAAATTTGTGCCCATTTGAGATGTTTGTTTGTAAATGTTGGTAATTCCTTATTGCTTCTAGGCTTGTGCTTCACTAGAGCCAAATTACCAACCTCCAGTGACATTTGTAATTGTGCAAAAGCGTCATCACACGAGGCTTTTTGCAAACAACCATAAGGACAGGAGCAGCATTGATAAGAGTGGAAACATTTTACCGGGTACAATTTTGTCCTGTCATAATGAGACACTGAAAAATTGTGGAAATTGTTTTTGTATTTTTACAAAGGTTGGATTGTGCAGGTACTGTGGTGGATTCTAAGATTTGCCATCCTACTGAGTTTGACTTCTACCTTTGTAGTCATGCTGGAATCCAGGTTAGGTTTCTTGTCTAAGAAAGCACCTTGATGCTTTTTTACTACGGTGCTGTTATGCAAACGAGTGTCTTTTCTCTTGAGCTTGTTGGCATTGATAAAAAAGTGTTTTTAACTCCCAACATTCTTATAACCCGTCAGGGAACCAGCAGGCCTGCTCATTATCATGTTCTTTGGGATGAGAACAATTTCACTGCAGATGAAATGCAGTCGTTGACAAACAATTTGTGTTATACGTAAAGTCTTCTGCTCAACATCTTAATATTTCTTTTCCTTCACTTTCTGCTAAAGTAAATTAACTGTGTTGCAGGTATGCTCGGTGTACCAGGTCTGTTTCTGTGGGTATGTTTTACAAATGTTCTTCCCAATGTCGACAAATTTGTCTGTTAATATTTTGTGTGTATGCCATTTTGTAATTTCCTGAACTAAACAAAGTGCAGCTTGTTTTATAAATGTGGGAAGGTTTTCTACTTGAACCCCCTAGAATAGGGAAATCACTGGCAGCACGGTGTGTTAATGTTGAGCTTTAAATTATATGAACTTGGGGACAAGCAACAGCAGCGAAAAGAGTTTTCACTTACCAGCTTACCCTGCCCTCATAAATCTATTAATAAATGATAGCTATTGCCATTGCCTACTTTTTACTATCAGATCACAAGAATTTGTTTGGCTGACCTCTGAGTTTTTTCTGTCAGTTCCTCCAGCGTACTATGCACACTTGGCTGCTTTTCGTGCCCGATTTTACATGGAGCCAGAAGTGCCGGAGAAACAAACATCACGAGCCAGTCGATCGGCCAATGCTGCGTCCAATGGATGTGTTAAACAGCTGCCTGCAGTGAAGGATAAGGTGAAGAGGGTTATGTTTTACTGCTGAAAGTGCGGGATCCTGTTCTTTGTACATCACTAGGTAGCCATGTAAATGGTAGGGCTCACAGAACATGTATTACAAGTTTTGAATTGTGTTTCAATGTAGCTGATTTGTAGCGTGTTTGGATTCAGTTTGTTTAGATACAATTTTCTGAACCCTCCTCTTGCCGCTGAAGTGGTGTATCAACAGTTTCCGATCGTTTGACGTGCGTGGATGCTATTGAGAGAATGGGCTGTCAGGTTTTACTGCTGGCATAGACAGAAATTCAAGCCTGCCCTTGCATGGCCCCAAGTTAAACGGGCAATTGAATTGAAGGATCCTGGGTAGGGCTGTAAATGGTTAAATGGTGCAATTCCGGTCGATACTATTATTATATTTATACATCATTTTAAAAAAATGTACTCCTGATTAAGTTATTAGTCGAAGTTTTTAAGGTTTTTAAATTGGTGGGGGTGGGGGAAATCTTTGTTCTATTTAATGTCGAATAATTTATTAAATTGGTCGATCATTTTAGTGCCTTCGTAAAAAAATAATAATGTAGTTCACATCATCAAAAAATAATTAATTATTCAGTGCAGATTTGAAAGGTGCAAGGATGATTCGGTGGATAAGAGAAGATTTTAGTACGTGATATATCTATTGTTTTACTTGTAAGATCAAGTTGGTTTTGGCAGTGGATATATGGCCTGCTTGGAAAGTTTTGAACTATTAATTAAGAGAGTTGATGTATATATAGCTAGTTTAATAGATCATTGTTTAATATTTATGGTTCGTATTGTTCGCCCTTGTTTCCATCGTGATCTTCGTATACGAAGAGGATTTGTTCCCTCCAGTGAGAAAAGGCAAAAGCGCATAAGAAATTGTATAGACGAAAAGGTACAAGAAATCGAGAAAATTGTTGAAGAAGGCGAAAATACTCATTCATGATTGTTCTATTGCTCAAGTAAGAATATTTGGAATTGGCTCTCATTTTCAAAAGGTTGGTTGTATTTTGAGTATGATATTTTGTTCCTTTTGTTTATAAACTAGTCATAACCCGGGCGCAACGCCCGTGCTGTACTTTTCACAACAAACTAATATTATGATTGTTAAAAATATAAATTACCAATTTATCTATGTTTTATATAAATTATTTAAAATTATTTGAAGATAATTGAATTATAAGCGTAAATATTATGAAAGTATGTGAATTATAAAAATTAATAGATATAAATCATTTAATAATTATCAAACTTGTTGGAAAAAAATAAATATAAAGAAATATTAAAATTAATACGAAAGTAATATGTTATCTATCTTGGGCAAGGAAAAGAAAATGTCTCTTTAAAGGTGACGACAAGGTGGGAAGCCATTTTTTCCCAGTAAAAGTGCTTTAGGCAAATATAACTCTTTTTTTATCTCTAAAAGATGACCACCGATATGAGGTCCTCAATAGATGCGAGAAAAAAAGCCAACCCTTTAGGTTTAAAGAGAAGTTAAGAGAGATAAGGACTAGGAGGAGTTTTATTCTTTCTGTTTAGAAAATTTTTACCCATTGAACATTGTCAAAGATGAAGCATGTAAATCATATTTGTAGAATTCTTCATTCTAAATCTATAAAGAATAGATATAAAATATACTTAATATTAACATTATATATATATATAACAATTATCCGCTAATATTATTGTAATATTTGGGTGAAACTATAATACTAGATAAACAGACAATCGTGATGCCAAAATAATAATTTTTTGGATAATTGCAAATTTCAGAATAAGCATATTTGTTGTATTTGGATATACAAATAGACTCATGAAAAAATATCAATAAATCTCGTTAATTTTACTAATTTTCAAAACTGAATCAACTATTGATGAATATAATGGTATCAACTTTAGATAAATGAATTATTACTATGCACAATAAAGAAAAAGTCAAGTTTAGCCGGCGACTAATAAACTTAACAATCATAAGCAAATAATAATGTGCATAATTAACATTAACATAAAATATCATGTAGAAGCATAATTGTTTGGTCTCGCTGGATTAATAGGGTAAAATCATCATAATGAGTAATGTGATACTCAATTGTTCAAACATAATATGTAACCCATAATTTATTTGTAGTAAAACTTAATTGGCTAAAATTTCATCCCAAAATATTTAAAAACATGGATATAAACTAAAATATACAAGAGATCATTAATTATCCAACAACACACGAAACAAACAAATTAAACTTAATGGGTAATTAACTATAATGGATATACTATATCACATAAAATAATGAATGTTCGTGTAGCTAGTTGGCCTAGACGACCTCCTTTCTTTAATAAAATTATTATGTTAAAATCCTCATTTGGTATACAGTCAATTTTTGTTATCTTTCTATTAATAATAGGACCGAGTATTTTTGTTTAATAACTAGCGACGAGTTTAATAAAATAAAAATTATATTAAAAAATTGAGTATTAATTAAAATAATATAAAAATTTTAACCCTGTACAATATATTAAATATTATATAAAATACCCAATAAATTCGACCGATAGACACGCTGGTATGGTAAGGTAAGGCCTCCCTCTGGCGTCCGTCATATGAATTTGAATTCAAATTTTGAACAAGAAAAAGCCGTAACCCTTAACCACCCTCTCTCCCACACCAACCCCCCGCCCGAGCCCGCCACTCTTCGCTGCGTCCACCATTCTCCAGCATCACCACCATAATCGGCGGCAGCGTCGACGTCGGAGGCGGCGGCGGATCATAGGAACAGGTGAAATTCGATTTGTCGGCAACTTCCTATTCGCCGTTTTCTTATTGGCCCCTTCGTGTCGCCAACCTCCAGAAACCCAGCGAGCCATGGCCGGCGGTAGTGGCGGCGTCTGTATGATGAACGTCAATTGGAAGGAGCAGCACCCGTCATTCGTCCACTTCATCTCTTCTTTTCTCTCTGCGAATTCTTATCGTCTCAACTTCCACCCCATCGCCCCGGTGAGTGTTTTGCGTTTTATCTTTATACCCAAATCTATGATCTAGACGAACATTCAATTTGAAATTGGGGGACCTTCTTTAGGACTTCATCTTCAACAATGGCGGCGTGTCAATTGCGTTCATATTCGTGACCAATTTGGGCATTGATGGCATTTCCCCCGTCTTCAACAGGTAATTTGTCATGTTTTTTCTTGGAAGTAGTTTGTCAGAATGTCAATGCTTATTTGTTGAGTAAAGAAGCTACAATTTGAATAACCTAAGCTTAGTTTAGTGACGGAATTGCACAAACAGTCATGCGTTATACAATGTTTACACATTTGAAGAAGAATACAAGATTTGACATACCGGATTCATGAATTTTGAAAAAAATCTGTTTTACTGCATCGTAATTTGCAGAATTCATAAGTTGAAGGGCCAGTTTCGGCATTTTTACGTGATTGTAACTGTCCCAAACAGGGAAGAAAACGATTCTTTTGTACGCTCGTACTTCCAGTGAGTCACGCGTTTCTGCCCTAATTTCTAATGTTTGCTGCCCTTGTCTCGCTTGAATGACTCTTTGACTAAGAGTTATCGTTAATTTGGTGGAAGCAATGGAGTGGAAGTTGGAAGGCCGATGTTTTTTCCGGTTAGAGATTTGGAGATGGGATTTGAAAAGATGGTCAAGATTGCGCATCTTCATGGCGGTAAACTTTTGGTCCTCTAAACTACTAATGGAATAGGGGCATGCACATTGCGCTTACCTTCTTTTTTTCCTTTCTTTTGGTGATTTATAGTACTCAAAAAGCAAGATGCTGTTTCTAAATTGAAGGCTTCGGTCAGTTGCTAAGATGAATGATATTATTTCTTGTTTCTTCATTTTGGAAATGATTGGCCTGAACAACTTTTTCCCCATCCATGTTAGAGGAAGATGTCTGTTCAGAAGATGGAAAATTTCACAAAAGTGATCACATCTGTGCCGGGAATTGATAATCATGACGCAAACATGGTAAAATTTCTGCGTTATTTTATCTTCCCGCTTGCTTTTAATTTAGTTCTATCTACAATATAGCAATTAGAGTCCATAGTTTCATGCTGGAAAATGGAATTGGTCTATGCATTCAGTGTCTTCTGATTAATTTTAATCCAAGATCAATTTAAAATATTTCTTTCCTCCATTCTTTGAGTCTGAATTTGTTCTGAATCTCCATTTGTTATTGCAATATCCATACTTGAAGTATTCTTATAGTACTTCATCGCTGGCTAGACTGTCTTAGAAGCATTCATATATCTTTATAGAGAGCGGCATCTATAAAACATTTGAGTACACTATTTTTTTAATTCAATTTATGAATATACCATTAGGATGTGTTTCTAACACGTAAACTAGAGACAATTGGTGGTTTTCCCTGCTCTTATATACAAAGGCTTAGTTTGAAGAAGTCCTCACAGATGAAGTGAATATAGGAAGTGTTTGATTTTTTTAAAAAAATTATATGTTAGGATTAAAAATTTTTTTTCTCAAGTCCTTGGCGGTAGATTTGCGAAGTGCATTATATATGCTAAGTGCTACTGTCCTTTTGACCAGGCGTCAATTCCATGAAAGGTAAAGTTTCTGCTACTGTGCATGATAATTGGTGAATGAATTTTCATAGTTGTGCATTGTTCGAACTATATCTGCTTGTTTTTAGAATACTGCTTTTGATGTTTACAATTTATGTTCCTGTTTCAGCTAATACAAGCGGTGGGCTCAATTGAAGCCGTATCCAAAGCATCAAAAAATTGTATTCTAGAAAATACAGATCTATCTCCAGAAAAAGCTGAAACAATTGTCAAATTCTTCAATGATCCGAAGTATTTTCTATGTCCCAAGATAGAGCGAAAAGGTTTGACTTTGTAATCTGCGGATAAATTCTGTGAACTTCTTTTTCTTTTCGTTTTATTTTTTTGGGTAGTTCTTTTTGTTTCTTCAACTAATAGAACCTTGTTGGTTAAACATGATGTCAATACCATAGTTTCACTGATAATTATTATAACCTTAAGCAGGCAGAATATCCTTCTAAAGGCCACTTATTTTTTGTTTGAAATACTTTGATCTATTTGGTTTGCGAGAAGGAAAATGAAATTGCCAGAAAGAGCGCGGGCAGCATGGCTATGCATTTTTCCTCTTTGGGTTGTAGATAAAATTAGTCCTTGCATAAGCCATTTTCCTTCTTCAAACAAACTAAAACAATAGAAAAACTAAATAGCCTTAGGATGGCCAAAGGAAAGATTCGCTGGCCAATTGAAAGTTAATAATTAACTTATTAGTTTGGTCAGGTGCTTGCATAGTGACGGACTCTAGAACAATGCATATATCTATTTGCCTATTTTCTTTTAAACAAATTTAAAACGGAAACTCTTTTACATGTTGACAGCCAACGTCGGTTGGGACCTCGATCCTTTAGTCAATTGTATTATTATGGTTTAAGCCTTTAGTAACCAAGTATGAGATGGAAACGAATTTTTTTTTGTCCCAAATCATGAAACAGAAATGTGTTTCCTTATATAACAAATTATCAACAACCATAGGAAATAACGTTTCCTTTTTATTTTTACTTATATCTGGATTTTCAGTTTCCTTCATTGCCCCTCAACCAAAAGGACTCGGAAGCATCATTCCTTTTCATGTTTACAAAATTTGTGAGTTTAAAACTGAACTTAGTTTTAGCTGATAATAGTTTGTACTTAGGACATTCAAAGTTTTTTCTGTCTCATAAATCACAATGGCGACAAAGAAATACGGTCAAAAAATCCTCTGATGTCTCGATCTGCCAATCAATCAAGAAGGCCATAGATGGGATCTGGAATCGAATATTCCAGGCGACCTTTATAGACAGCCAATTGGAAAGCAATACTCGTGCGGGTAATCAATCCTCCAAGTTACGGTGAAATGAACTATATACTATTTTATCCCCTTTGTAGAATCAAATCTTTCAACGATGGATTTGAGATTTGGAGAGGCCCGAAAAAAACGGTAAGAAGACTACAAGTGAATGACTCTTCCCCATTCAACGCCTATAATTCTTTTTTCGACAGGATTAAAGTTCTTGTCTAAATAGCCTGAAATGATTTAATCCCACATTGCATAACCTTAAAACAAAACACCTCACTCTCTATAAATTTTTAACTTCATCAACCCTGGCGACCAATCGGATCTAGTTTACCTTAAAAAAAAAATCTAGTCTTGTTTGATATTTTAAGATTCAAGGTCCGCCCAACCATGACGTTAAAGGCCATTTTGAAACGGTTTGGTTTGGCTTCTCCCATGACCAAAAGTCGTTGAACCCATCCGCCGCAACATCACCTCCGACGTCCAAATAATCAGCAGGAGTCCCACCTGCGTCAGCCATGGACTCCGCCACCAGCGCCACCGTCCCCCTCCTCCCCAACCAACTCCGCCGGTCCATCGCTGGCCGACTCCGAATCAGGACCAGCGTCTGGTCGGAGCTCGGCGGCGCCGTCGGTGATCTCGGCACCTACATCCCCATCGTGCTTGCCCTATCCCTGGTGAACCACCTCGACCTCTCCACCACCCTCATCTTCACCGCCCTCTACAACGCCCTCACCGGCCTCCTCTTCGGCATCCCCATGCCGGTGCAGCCCATGAAGTCCATCGCCGCCGTCGCCATCGCCGAGTCGGGCGCCCACCTGACCGTCCCCCAGATCATGGCCGCCGGCATATGCACCGCCTCCACCCTCCTACTCCTCGGCGCCACCGGCCTCATGTCCTTCTTCTACCGCTACCTCCCCTCCCCGTCGTCCGCGGCGTCCAGCTCTCCCAGGGCCTCGCCTTCGCCTTCTCCGCCATCAAGTACATACGCTTCGACCAGGACTTCGCCGCCGGCAAATCCGGCCCCCCGCGGCCATGGCTCGGGCTCGACGGCCTCGTCCTCGCCCTCTCCGCCCTTCTCTTCGTCATCCTCGTCACCGGCGCCGGCGACGAGCCCAGCACCGACAACAGCGACGCCGCCGGTACCGAATCCCCCCTCAATTCGACACCAATGGCCACCGCCGCAACCGCAGCCGCCAATTTCTCGCCAAGATCCCATCGGCCCTAATCGTCTTCCTCCTGGGGCTGCTCCTCTGCTTCCTCCGCGACCCTTCCATCGTCAACCACCTGACCTTCGGCCCTGCGAAGATCGGCATCGTCAAGATCCGACCTAACGACTGGAAGATCGGGTTCCTCCGGGCGGCAATCCCCCAAATCCCGCTGTCCGTCCTCAACTCCGTCATCGCCGTCTGCAAGCTCTCCGCCGACCTGTTCCCGGAGCGGGAGGTGTCGGCGACGGCGGTCTCGGTCAGCGTCGGGGCCATGAACCTGGTGGGCTGCTGGTTCGGCGCCATGCCAGTGTGCCACGGCGCCGGGGGGCTGGCCGGGCAGTACCGGTTCGGGGGGCGGAGCGGGGCGTCGGTGGTGTTCTTGGCGGCTGGGAAGATGGCTCTGGGGCTGGTGTTCGGCAACTCGTTCGTGAGGATACTGGGGGAGTTCCCGATCGGGCTACTCGGGGTGCTGCTGCTGTTCTCCGGGGTGGAGCTGGCCATGGCTGCCAGGGACATGGGTGGGAAGGAGGAGAGCTTCGTCATGCTGGTGTGCGCTGCCGTGTCCCTCACCGGTTCGAGCGCCGCGCTCGGGTTCGGGTGCGGGATCGTCCTCTACTTGCTGCTCAGGTTGAGGGACGGCGATTGGGCCTGGCCTTCGCTCAAGTCGGACGGTGGTCATGGGCCGGAGGAGCCTTGATTGGAGACCTTCCACGGGCCCTGGCAGAAAGATTATTAATTTAGGGTTGGTTGGTTTGGTTGGTAAATGAAAATCAATTCCATGTGAAATAGGAATGTATTGAAATGAAATAATAAAAAAATTTAAAAGTTTTCCTTATATATTTGGATAAGATAAAAATAAAATATATTTTTTTCATATAATGGTGCATGTGTACATACATTTAAAAAAAATTAAATTATTTTTATTTTTATAAGAAAATATTATCTTATAAAATTTTTACATAAATTTATTTTGATTATTAAAAAAATAAAAAAATCTTAACTAAATTTTTAGACATCCAAGTACAATAAAATTTTTAACCTTCAAATTTTAAATTTCTTTTAGATAATTTTACCTTTAATAAAAAATCAATTATGTTGTGGATGGAATGTCCAATATTTTAATTTTTAGACCGGTTTATTTTTAGGGTTTGAACTTTGATCGTGAATAATTTAAAATTAGGATACGAGTTTGGGATAATCCGATAATATATGTATATGATTCGAAGCATAGGTATTAATAAAAATATACTCCTAACATTTAGGAAAGATGATTTTTATTTAAAGAATATTAAGTTAAATGTTCGTGTTATAAGGCTCTAATATTATAAGTAAACTCTTAATAAATAATAAAATGGACTATAATTGTGTGTTATCTTAGAGATAATTTTTAAATTTAAAGATACATTTTGATTGAACTATAAGATAGATTCTAATAATTTATTATTATTTTGAAAAAAAATTATTGTATTTTGATTAGACTCATACTTTTCATTTCGGCCCAATTTTTTTATTTATTTATTTATAAGATTAGATGTCTAGATGAGGTACTTTCCCCTAATCTGTTGGATCCAAACTAACTGGAGGTGAGAAAGAGGTTGAATATTTATGCTGGAAACCCTACTGGGTCAATAGGTTCGGAAAACAATATGTACTTATCAGTTTGCCTATTTTTTATTCGATTTACGTTTGACTTATTGATCTCGAATATTCTATTTTTTATTTGATATACGTTTAGCTTAGGTGTACTCTAGTGTTCTATGCTACGATTGTTTTCACTACTATTTTATCATGCCATCTCAACCATTGATTTGCATTGCCCCTTGCTGTAATGAGCATCACATTTCAGCCAAAAGTCAACGAATTATAGGACTTTTGAGATGACGGTTCTGACAAGAGTAGGTCTACGGCTTAGACAAAGACTTGCTATACACAGAATGGATGGTTAGGAATAGTAGTTGTTTGTCTAATCTAACGGCTGCTGAGTCTGTGTATTGTCTTAAATAAACGCCGAACTTTTTAAGGCATCTTCTCTGCAGTATAAATAGTTGTTCTGAAGTAATAGAAATATGAGATCCGAGTTTTGCTCCTTTTCTTCTCTTGGTATCAAGAGGCCGGCAAAGGGGACGCCGGATAGCTTCGAAGATCTCCGATCTTTTGGTGGGTTCGTTCTCAGATCAAGCATCTGATTCGGCTTTTGATCACGACTACGATCAAGTATATGATCCAGCCCCTGATTTTGCTTTGAATCAAAAACCAGATCAACAACGGCGGAAATTGGAGTTAGACCTGTTTATCCATTTCCTACTATAGTAAACGTTTCGAATTTTGTTACAATTCGGTTGAATGCAAAGAAGTATTTGCTTTGGGAAACTCATATCTTATCGATGATAGTTTACCATCGCCACCATGCATGATTGTTGTCAGGGATCAGGACATACTATGATGAATGTGTCGAATCCTGAATTCGAGTTGCGGTAAAGATCAGGTGCCTTGTTGAAAGGATGGATTACAGGGACTCTTACCGAGGAAGTGTTAAGCTGCGTTGTTGGTCTGGTAACTTCTGCTCAAGTCTGGCAAACCCTTAACGATGCATTTGTTCGCTCTTCTTATGAGAGGGAATTGATTCTTCAATCTCATTTGCAATTACTGAAACGTGGTTCTTGTTCCACATTGAGTGCATTTTTGGGAAAATTTAAGAACTTATGTGATAAAGTTGCTGCAATTGGTCTTCCAATTGAAGATTCGAGAAGTGTTATGGGAGCTCAACGGTCTTGGGAGGGACTATCATTCTTTTATTACTGCATCTTGACAAAAAGTATACAACCTACATACAATGAATTGACTACAGTGTTGTATAACTGTAAAGCCCTAATGGAAACATTGCATGCATCAAATGGAGGAACTAGTCAAGTTGCATTTATCGCACAGAAGAATGCAAGATTTCGAAATGGAGGAAGAGGGAAATCTGTTATTGGAATTAAGAACATTTTCCCTAAGGAATTGAAAACAGAAACCCTGATTTTTCATATGCAAAAAGAGGGTTGAATCTTCGGTTCAGAGTTATGCTTAATCCCCGAATTACAATGATCAAGGACAATCTTCAATGATGGGGCAAATCAATGGACACAGTCAATTTCAGGTTGTTAAGGGGACGAATACCTTATGGCTTTATCCCACAGAACCAATCGTATTTTCCACCATCTTGCTCAAATCAGCCTTCCACTTTTCAGATAAATTTTTATCTGATACCTAATGTTCAGAATAATGCTGCTCAAATGCCTATGGTTCAGCATACCTCTTTGTACACTCCTGTAACAACGGAAAATAATAAGCAGAAATCTAGTCAGAATCAGAATAATGGGGATCTTTTGTGCCAGATCTGTTTCAAGGAAGGTCACACTGCATTACGATGCTGGAATAAGTTCAGCTTTGCCTGTCAAGCAAATGACTGTCCTCAACCTCTTGCTTCAATCCAAATGTTTTAAACAGATATTAGTGATTGGATTCCTGATTCTGGCGCATCTGCACACATGACTGGTGATCCAGGTAATTTCATTACAAAACTCCTTATTTGGGCATTGATAGCGTTATGATTGGGAATGGAAACTTGATATATCAGAAGTTGGAACAATGAAAATTAATACTGATCAAGGAACTATTACTCTTAATAATGTCCTGTATGTTCTTGTTGGGTCCAATGGGCTTTTACACGAGACTTACAAAAAATATCTGCACGGGACTTGCAATAAGTGTTATGGGTCTCTCTTAATGTAAAAGTTAACTTAAAGAATAAGACTTTTCTATTAGCCTATATAAAAGTCACGAGTCACCTTTATACATGACTTGAGATATACCCAACACCTGCATTGCATAAAAGTCCTTCATCTATAAATCAGTTTACAAAGGAAAATGACGATAATTTTCAAATTTCTTCTACTTGTCTTTGTGATTAGACATAGAGGAACAAGACAAATAGTAGCAACTGGATCAAGGCATGGCAGTTTGTATGCTTTGGAACAAATCAATCTAGGCGCATTGTTCTCCGCAAGACAAAAGAAAGCAACTGAGAATATATGGCATTGTCGACTTGGGCACTGTGGTCCTCAGATTCGACAAATCTTACAGCAAAAGAATTTGGAATTTGATTTCTGTAAAATCTGATATTACCAAAACTTTGTGCACAAGATGTCAGCTTGGCAAATTTGCTAAATTACCACTTACCAATTCTATTAATAAATCAGTTGCTTCATTTGATAAGATTTGTTGTGATTCTTCACCAAAGTTGTCTATCAGTAAGTAAAGATACTATGCAGCATTCATTGATGACTGTTCTCGATTTGTGTGGTTTTACCCTCTACACAGCAAGTCAGATTTTTTCAGATGCTTGCTATCATTTGAGAAATTGATTTTCAGACAATTCAATGCAAAGATGAAAGTTTTTCAGTCAGATGATGGAGGGGAGTTTGTGTCGGAGAAAATCAATTCACATTTCGTTGCAGAGGGTGTTATTCATCAATTTTCTTGTCCCTACACACCACGACAATCAGAGTTAATTGAGAGAAGACACAGATCAATAGTAGAGATTGGTCTTGCACAATTGTTTTATAGCAGTGTGTCGCTTGATTTTTGGGTAGAAAGCTTTTCTACAGCAGTTTATATCATGAATATACTTCCCTCGACAACACTTGCTTAAACAATTGATCTATGCATAGATAAGATTCAAATCCGTTAAAATATAATTTTTATCATATAAACATAAAACTTAAATTGATAACTGGATTTAGATTAGTCGTGTGAAATACTATCTATAAAATAACTTTTTGTTATTAATTTTTTATTCAAATAAAAGTTGAGCCAATAATGTTTTTTTCACAAGTTCAATAACGAATTGCTATTTTATCAAGAAAATAATTAATATTTTTTCAAACTCCCCGCCCATTTGATGCCTATAATAAATGAAAGTCCAGATCTGACAACAACCCAACTTTGAACTACTCTAACTCAACCGTTAATAAATTGACCCCCTTAAGGGCAATTTCGTCATTCACTAATTTTGAAATCCGAACCTCCCAAACCAAGACAGAATCTATGGAGGTAGCCGTTGAAGTCAGACCCCACAACCGACAGGAAAAGTCAAAACCACCCCTTATACCAGTTTGAGTGTTTGCCTTGCCACTTCCCAAACTTCAAACTCCAAACTCGGCCGTTCCCTGTTTTCCAAAGTCGTTTCAACAAATACGATCTCTTTCCTCCAACTGCTCTGATTGTTGTTGATTCGTCTCTTTCCTCCGCCGAATTTCTGAAGTTGGGTATTGGGTGGTACAGTATGGCGCAGATTAGGAGCTTCTCGGAGGAAGAGTTGGCGGTGGACCTTGGGCTGGGCTACCCGAGGGCGTATGCCAACCTTTGCCGGAATCTGCTCCTTCACGGTCCCTTCACTCGTGGTCCTCCCTTTGCTTTCTATCCGTATGCCCTGCACGCTCAAGATGTAAGTTTCGTCATCTTCATCTTTTATATATACATATGTATATGTATATGTATGTATATTTAAAAAGCTTTCAAGAATGATCTTAGATCTAGATGTGTTGGTTTTTGAATGGTGGATGGTATTGTGATTAGGAGTTTGGAAGCAGATGGTCAAATTGGGTGATCAGAAAAATGTATGCATGTTTTTTGAGTTGAGCTGAAAATTTCATTGGGTTGCGTTTCATGGTGTAAAAAAGAGCTCTTATTTTTGTACGATTGCGCTGTCTGCTCCGTCTATGAGCTCTGAAGAGTGTAGATTTGCAGGATATTGCAATTTAATACTTTAGTTTAAGCAGTGGCACTTATAAATTTTTGGTGGAAATGATTAAAGCAACGCCAAATTTGGCATGCCTTGAAGAAAGTTATTGTGGGTTTTGTTTTTGGTTGTGAAGATTAAATTTATTTAATCGAAATTATGAAATAATATAAAATTACTTACCTTGTATACACAACAAAAATTTTACCTCTGGTCTAGATAAATTAACGAATAGAAAATTATCTAATTTCACAAGTTAGACCAGACCAGAGTTATCTCACATGAATAATTTAAATCGAACGTGCGTCTCGTTCTAACTGGACAGCTATATTTATAGAGAGTTTCAATAGTAACTCCTTTTGGTCTAATAACTTTTCGTTAGAAGCTGCTACCTTTAGGAGATTCACGACCTTTAGTAAATAAATAGAAATTAAATAATAATTTCTAACAGGTTGAACTTTACTATGTGAATTTGTAGACCTTCAACTTTGCATGAACATGATAAATGTTGCTTGATAGCCAGCTAGGATTTATTCTCAGAAACTACGCGGGTTTTAATATTTTAGACATGTCTTGCAATGGCCGTAAGTAATTCGTAGTTGAATTTCTACTGAAGGACTTGAGTGCCAAAGAATTCGACCAGATTTTCCCTTTGATCGACAGTAAGAGTGAAGGAACAACAAATCCCGGGCTTTACATCAACCTTCTGTGGAAGCAGCTCAGCCACTTGGGGTAAGCACTTTAACTTCATAAAGTCCTTGCAAGGATTTTTATTCTTGAATATGATACCTTCTGCATCTTTTAACCAACATATTAATTTTTCTGTGTCCAGTAATGCTGGCTTTGATCCAGCAAAATTTCGAGTGGACCAGTATGGAAATGTTCTGTTCTTCCATGCAGATTCAAGTTCTCCCCTTGCCTGGGATATAGATCACTGGTTTCCACGCTCAAGTAATGATCACAAGTGGAATCAATTTTTTGAGGTTAAACCGTTGGACATTCTGCAACTTTTTGTCCAAATGTTTATGCTTGTGCATATTACATTGCAGGAGGTGGAAGAACAATACCAAGCAACCTCAGGATATTACAATGGCAGGTTGTTGGAAAGAAGCGAGATAAGCTGGAATTCTTGGTTCCTTGGTGGGATCTTCAATTGGGTATCTCCGTCAATCAATTCATTTCAATTTTTGCTTCTTCAAACTCTGATTTCAGGTCAGTTGAAATGCGGTCACTTGCTTACACATTTGCCTTCAAATGACAAAGTATGATAATAACAGTGGTTTTTTCCACAGGAACCGAGCATTTTCGTGGCTATTTTTAGGAGGCAAAAATGAGGAACTGAATGAATTGCAAGACGTGGAATCGCACAGCTTTCCACAGCATTTTGTTGAGGCACAGGACAAAATAGGTCCGGCACCTGCTGCCATTGTTTACTCACGAAGAGAAATGTGTTCGTCGGCACTCAAGCCCATAGATTTTAATAGATATTCTAGGTCAAATTCTCCTACGACCGGTAAGTTAAAAGAAAATATTGCGAGAACACAGCTCCGGTATATTATGTAATTTATTTATCTTTGGCCGTTCAAATCCTTATTTTATTCACCGTCACAGATGTTAGGAAGTTTTCTGTAGAAGAAGATGAGGCTCTCAGCTTGGCAGTTCAGCATTTCAATGGCTTGAGTCCAAGTATGTCAAACAACAATGAAAATTGCTACTCTGGTAGTAACCAATATCTAGCCATTGCTGCAGCTACAGATTCTCTAAAGCAGAGACAACTGGAAGTGAAGAAGCTCTCAGAGATCAGGAACTTGGACGGTGAATTGAATAAACTGAAAGCTAAAAATGAAGTGGAAAGACTTGGACTTCAAGAGCTAGAACTAACACTTTTAAAGAGAAGGAGAAGAGCTGAGAAGTGCAGGAGACTAGCAGAGGCTCAGTCAACTTACAAAGCATCCTTGGAAAAGATGATTAGAGATGCAATGCATCAGTAAGATCTGCTTTCAATGCTTGGTTCCATGTTATTGTGAAAGCCATGATCTTTGATTGTTTTTTTCAACAGTATTGGTTTTCTTAATCGTTTGTCATCCTAAATTGTGTGTCTGACTTAACTTTATATTTGTTCTGTTGCAGAAGTGTTGTTTATAAGGAACAAATAAGGCTTACCCAGACTGCGAATAGCACACTTAATGCTAGATTAGAGGCCCAAAAGGCAATATGCGAATCCGCCAAGAAAGAACTACGAAGAAGACTTCAGCAAAAGGAGGAAATCGAGAACCAGATAAACCCAAACTACCACCAGCATGGAAGGAAAAGATCAAGAATAAATGATGACCACATGCAAAGTTTCGATGAATCCCCTAATTTGCTACCCACTGCAACCATGCAGAAAGAGCTGAGATCGTTCCTAGAGGAAGATCACAGCAGGCTTGAAGCAGGAGGAGGTTCCTTGATGATATTAAAAGAAAAAGAGCAAGAAGGAACGAAGGAAGTAGCTGTTAACTACGATGGGAGAGATGGGATTGAAGACATCACAAGGAGGAAAGCACAGGAGGAGCCTGGAGAGAAGGTGAAAGATAACACTGAAGAGATCAGGCATAGACTTGAAGAGATTCGACTTGACCAGGAGCTTGAGAAATTGGTCATAGAAAATGGAAAGCACAAAACACCTAACGATAAGCCTAAATCTGTCCTTCAAAACTTGGTCATGGAAGATGGCCTAGAACATGATGAGGAGTACAGGAAAAAAATTGGCAAGGGAAATGTTGAGAAATGGCTTCAAATGTTGTTAGAGAATGCACAGGAAGAACCAACCTCAGATACTCCTTCCCCATCACCCAATCAGTGTGAGATGAACAAATCTAACCAAAAGCCAAAACATAAGATCAATATAGTGTCCCCTAAACTATTAGAAGAGAAAATGGAAAATGGGCAGCTGCAGGATTCAGTGGTAGAAGAGAAGAAACAGAGAATGAATAAAAAAGATGGTGCACAAGAAGTTGCAACAAGAAGGAACAGTTTCGAAACTGAGCCAAAAGAGCCAAAGAATGGCAAGCAAAAAGGGCTTGCAAGGTCTGAGAGTGCAAGAGCCTTTAGGCAAATCCCTTCTTCTCCCTCAGTGATCTTAGAGATCAGAAGAAGAGTGGATTGCATTGGAAGAAAGCCACTCGTAATGGAAGACGCTGACAACAATGTTGTTAACCAGCCGATGATGTTAAACCAGTCCAGCAAAACCTCCATCAAAACCGACGCCAAGGCCATTAAAAATGCAGTTAGAAAGTGAAGTACAAGTTGATTTGGTTGCTTGTTACATCTTGCTTGTTTTATTTACTCTCTTTAGTGAGTACATGTTGATTCTTGGTTTCAGTAAGCACGTTAGTGTGCTTTTTGTGTGATTTGTTTTTCTGTGGGAAACAACACAATTCATTCGATCGGTTGTGTATAAATTGCTTACGTAACATGCACTAGTTTGTAATTTTTGTAATGTTATCAATTGAAAAACTTAAATAAGGTGTAAATATACTTACCTTTGCAGTAGAATTGGATCGATTTATTGAATGTTACTTCATAGGTTGTTTCGATTTCATTCGCTAGGAGAGAATCAGTTTCTACAACCTGAATCCCTCTAAGTCTCTTTCCTAACCGGAGGAGAAAAGAACCATAAATCTTCCCAACGTGCCATCAACAGTCACGTAGGATTAAACGGAGAGTCATATTTATACAAAAATAACATAAGACTCTTCCCCCACTAAGGAACTCTTCTATGACATCCTTATTTAATTAAAAATCTCTATTAGTTTATCTTAATACAAGATAAACATTGATTTGGATTTCTCCCCATATTGGCCATATTATAAACTATATCCAACATCTCCCACTCACACATTATGGAGAGCAAAATATTACCACATCATTAGCACTATCCAAATCCTCCCACATGAAATGTGTGTCAATGTTTTACAAAGACTCGTTCATACATGAAATAGATTGTACACCAATATTGTAATGCTACCACTATGAGTTTGTTAGGGATAAAATAAGAGTTGCCTGTAATTGTTGTCCCCTAGCCTATTAGTGAAGATCTCATGTCCTTCAAGTAAAAAAATTACTTTCCTTCCGATATCTACATTATACGGCTCATCGTTGGTGCAATAATGGTATAAACTTAGATACAGTCAAATAATGTTCCTTTCACACTCATATTCCTTTTGATGATGACTTTCTTAGACACACCCCTTGTCACCAAATCATCATGCTTATAGGGTAGCAAGTTAAAGAAAATTATATAATTTTATCATCTCAAATATAATTGAAAATTTAAGGGTGCTAGGAAAACAATATTGTTTTAAGGATCTCACTTAGTAGAGAAATATAGATCATTCTCTCACTATCCTCGTGGTAAAAAGTACATATGGTCTGAATCATATGTCATATAGATTTTATAATAAAAAAATATATAACTTATAAAAAATGTGTGTCTATATTCAACACTATATAGATCTTAATCCAATTACTACTCCAAAGTAATTGATAGAGACACTTAGTATAGTCACATCAATAATGTAACTATTTAAAGTCTCATATCTTGCTATTTATGAGATATATGATTGTGAGGTACCCTAGCAACTATTATAGAAAATAGTTTCATCTTAATCTTTGTCAAGTCAACATATATAACATGAAGGGTTGATGCTCCTCTCTCATTATACTCTAGAAATACTTCTGAATATTTGGTACGAGAGCTATTTATCTCATTAGATATATTATTCCTATATATTAGTATAATTGTAATGAAGTGAAAAATAAATTTCTATACGTAAGGAAATGTTATGACTAAAATACAAATATCTAGATAATTGATCTCACCGTTACATTGTGAGAAATATACACATCATATAAAATAGATTTTCTAAGTGTGACTTAAATCAATTGATGTGTAATTTGTATTTCTAGTTCAGCTTTATATTACTAAACAATGTCTCTAATAAAATAAAATTAAATATCATTATATTTGGTTTTACTAATATTTGTGGTACCTCATCATCACATTAATAAATCATAGAGCCAAAATATTGGAATGACTATCCCCAAATAGTACAAACATCTTGCACTGCACTAGCAGAGCTAAAATTCTGCGTTCATAGTTAATCAAATGATACATGTTCATTTCTAGCTAACGAATAAAAATGCCAACTTAATCAGCATGTAAATCATACTTTACTCTATATAAAAAATAGTTGTAGTGCCCTCAAGATCCTTTCACAACTTATAATGAGTTCGATTTGGATTTAATGATATTAGCTCATATGCCCCACTTATGCTACATATGGTCGAATACAAATCATGACATACATAAAGTTGTCAACAGCTAAAAAAAGAAAAATGTTTTCATTTGTTGCTTCTAATCTTGAGTCTATCCAAGTAGTCAATGTTTACCTTTTACTATTAAGCATCTTTGGGTTTAATAACGTCATTTGAATCATTTAAGAACCTTTTATACATAAGATTACTGTGGCATAGATAGCAATCTTTTCACACAATTATTTCGAATAAATTTTAGCTTTATACCTATATCCTTCAATTCAAAATTTATAGACTACAATTCTTTTAAAAGAAAAGAGATATATACCATCATATTTGGATGAACAAATATACAATAACTTAATATGTTAGTTGTACTAGACAAGAGTAAAATTTTTGCAAACTCGATATTGGGGTAGTTTATAATACGCCCAATATGGAGAAAAATCCAAAGCGTTGTTTATCTTGTATTAAGATATTCTAATAGAGAGTCCTAATTAAATAAGATGTTTTAGAAAAGTTTCTTATTGGGGTAGGCGTGTAATGTTATTTTTGTATAAGTAAGACTCTCCATATAATCCTAAGTGACTTTTGATGACACATTGGGGAAATTTATAGTTCTCTTCTCTTTCGGCGTTTTAGAATGAAGACTTAGGGGGATTTAGGTTATGAAAACCGATTTCTCTCCTAGTGATTGAAATCGAAACAATCTGTGAAGTATATCTATACTTTATTTAATTAAGATTCAATAAATTGATCCAATTCCGCTACAAAGGTAAGTATATACCTTATTTAATTAGGATTCTCTACTAGTTTATCTTACTATAAGATAAACATCCATTTGGATTTATCTCCATATTAGGCGTATTATTAACTACGTCCAACGCTAATAAATCTGAAGTAGTTGTTCACTGTTTGAATCATACTACGACTCAAAAGTGAGCTTCGTTTTTAGTCATCACAACTGAACAGCAAGCAAACCCGCTCGCACTCCAGCAAACTTCCTGATTGCAAAGTTGGAAGAACTTCATATGCTTGCAAGTTAACACTCGATAGAATTTGCCTGGCCCCTAAAAAGACAATGTCCTCTAACAAAGTTTCTCTATCTCTATATATATAAAGTAGAAGCTTATTAACTGCATTGCCCTCTAAAAAGCATTCATATAAAGAAGATCACATTTACCAGCAACAAAAAGCATTTCAGCAGCACAAAAACATTAAAATGTAAAATAACGGTACTCTAAGAGAGTAATTCAATCATACCAACTAACTTTAACATTCGTCTTGGCACGTAGAATTGAGACCTAAATGTACATTTGCGTAACTATATTGCAATCTATTTTTGTGATGGATTTCTTTTGAAAATTAGAATTATAAGTAGGATCATAATTTAGATGGGGATAAAAAAAATAACATGTTTCTGCAATATTATACAACGAAAGAAAAGGTGGACAACAGTGTTTTCTCATGTCATAACTCATTCTCCTATAATAATCCTGCTAATTTTGCAATTAGAAAAAAAAAATTAATAAATAACATAAGTGGTGATTATAGGGCCTTCACAAGAGCAGAATGTTGAATACAAAAGGGGCCCACTAACACATGGGCTGTCAACCGTCAACCGGGCCCACTTCCACACAGTGACATGTCATATTGGGCCCCATATGCCCAACCTTTTTCCTCCTACCCTTGCCCACATGAGATAGGGACGGGACCTTTATGTGAGCCCACATAGTGTAACAGCCCATGTGATAGGCCCACTTAACTTTTCTCCCCCAAATTTAAGAAACATGTTACCTTATGAGGCCCACCTCCACTGCCAAATGGTAAATGCTCCCAGTTAAAAGTATTTTAAACAATCTCCCTTAAAAATAAAAAAATAAAAAAATAAAAAACCGCCTGAATATAAATATAGCGCTCGATCTTATATTAGTTGCATGCATAGAAAGGGTGACCATCGTTCATGAAAAACATACAATAAAACCTCGTAAATGTAACTTTGATAAGAACCTCCAATATTTTTATATTCCCATTTATAAAATAATAATCCTGTCTTGTCTACCTGAAAAAAAAAGATTAAAAAATCTATATTTAAATGTGTATCTTAAAAAATTCACCTCGCCCCATCCCTAACGTAGGGGTTTTCCTCACCAAATATTTTATTCATTTTTGTAAATATTTAACTAGTTTTCTTTTTATTTTATTGTCTCAAGTTATTCCACAAATGGACAAATTTTAACCTTTTCCTGATGCCAATTGAGGAGGAACTTAATCCAGCTAGGTAACCATTTCCAAAAGGATAATTCCCTAGCCCATGTAAATTTAAAATAGAAATTAAGTGAATTTAAGTGAACAATGTTTAGAATCCTTTAAAATCCAAATACCCTCGTTTCTTATTTACTCTAATTATACCATAATCCTACATATCAATATAGAATATTATTTATCTATTTATTTACATTAAAACGCTGGATTTCTTTTTGTTGCTTTAATTGCATTTCAAGCTTTCTATCGTTGTAGTTAATTTTATCTCCAATAATTTTATGGGTTTATTAATGCTTACGTAAATTCATATTATTATTATTATTATTATTATTATTATTTAAGTGAGAGTATAATTCTAGCCAAATTAGAAAACAAAAAAATAATAGTTCTTGTACTTACCCAATTTAAAATTATTACAACTATTATTTAATTAAGAAAACATTAGAGCATAATTTTACCCAAGATATAAATCATAAAAATATTTATAAATTTTAATATATTTATAATTATACAACTCAAAATAAATTTGATATCTAATATACATATTATTATTATTTATTAGAAAAAATTGAAGCATAAATCTACCTAAATTAGAAATTTTAAATTAAAATATTAATAATTTAATAATTATACTATTCAAATTAAATATATTATTTAATATATATTCTTAATTTAGAGTATTACAAATTTGAATTAATGAATAAATTAATTATTTATATATTTATATATTGTTATTTATTATAAAGAGTTAACTTAGAGTATAGTTATATTTTAATTAAAAAAACAAAAAATAAATTATTTATTTTACTTATTAAAATTAAAACTACTAAATTAAATAAATATTCATTATTCTTATTTATTAAATAAATATTGATAAATTTTAATATATTTATAGTTATATAACTCAAAATAAATTTGATATTTAATATGTATATTATTGTTATTATTATTATTTTTTATCAGGAAAGCATTGAAGCATAATTATACCAAAATTAGAATTTTTAAAATATTGATAATTTAATAATTACACTATTCTAATTAAATTTATTATTCAATATACATTCTTAATTTAGATTTTTTTACAAATTGTATTTAGTTAATTAATTAATTATTTTTTATATATTGTTATTTATTATTAAGAAAAAAACTTAAGAGTACAATTTTACATGGATTAAAAAATTATGAAAATAAATTTCATATAATTATTTAAAATTTTAATTATTAAGTTTTTTAATATTTATATTCAACTATATTATTGCTAAATTAAATGAATATTTACTATTTTTATTTTAAATAATGTCATAATATTTTTTGGAAATTATTTTTATACAGGACGTATATTTTTATTCTTTATTTGTTACAGGCATTGATCGGAATAGGAAGTAGAGGTGTGGCCTGCGGACACCCAAGAGCACGTAGATTCCATCGTTTCACACGTGTAGGACCCACGTAGGACTGGATGCACGTGAGTATCGTGGTGGTCCCCACACGTACGAGCCACGTGGTTTCCCTTTGTCAGACCGAACGGGCAACGGCACCACGTGATGATAGACATCGGTCGGCCAAGGAGCCGCCGCGGGACAAGCCGGCTAACGGGGCCAGCCAAGCCGCTACCCGTTACTATTTCGTCCATAAAATAACCGGGTCGAGCGGGATAAGCCCCGGCTGTGGCGTCGAGCCCGACCAGCCGACGGGGTGGTCCAAGCATTTCCAATGTCGGTCCCCACCCCAACCCGTCCCATGTGAGGTGGGGACGATGGTTGGGTCCCGCATTGATTGTGCCCTTTGATTGGAGGGAGCTGTAACACACTAGATTCGTTGATGCTCCACGGGTGGGGGCCCGAGGTGTCTGGCCATACTCCATACCATAATGTTGGTCACGTCGACCTACTATTTTTAGTGTTTGCGAGCAGGTGGTGCTTTGATTAGCTAAAGCCTCATCAGTCACATTTGTAGGTGCATATATTACCAGAATAGATTTGGGGGGCTTTTTTCATGGGGTTGTCATGATGTGACAAACGGTCCCTCGTCCGGACAGCAAACAGGCAAGTTCATCTGTTCGTCACGAGCGGGTTTGGAAAAGGAGGAGGAACACGGACTCACGGAACAAGCTCCCCTCACCACCTTGAGAGTTGAGACCTAAACTCCCTAAAACCATCGTTTCGCTCCAAATTCCAATCAATCAATACATCTTGTTGTGCGTGTGGGCATGAATCCGAGAGTATTGTTTGGAATCATTGTCAAAATTTTACTTACACTTTTCTAGTAATAGAGTCCTACACCCCCCCCCCCCAAGAGTATCATCGATTTTTAAGAATTTTTGGATGGGAATGAAGATTCGATTAGATTAGATGCGTCACTTACTTGGGAGCACAATAATTTATTTATGAGATAAATGACCAAACATTGATTCATGTAATGAAAAAATCCCCGGCATGGTACATCTCAATTTTATTTTATTCCTTTCATAATTGATTAACCAACCGATGATACAATGAAAGGTTTATAATAAAAAGAACAAATAGAAGTGTACTAATTCGATTCGTTGATTACTCATTACAAATCAGCGCAATCGAGGCCAAAAAAACGAGAACAAGGGTTTCGAAACCGGCCTGGTCATCCCCCCAAGACCCGCCCGACCCGCTCACTCAACACCGGCGCCGGCGGTGGTAGGAGCTCCGGCGGCGGCGGCGGCACGCCAGGCGGAGGCTGCAATGAGGGGGCGGCTGTGCCAGCCGAGGGTGAGGCAGCCGTCGCGCTCCTCGACGCAGTATCCATCGGCGGAGAAGAGGGAGAGGAGCATGCTGGCCTGCTTGAAGGCGTTGGAGCCGAGGTGCACCGGCAGGAACCCGGCGGCGGCCATCCTCCCCCGCCACCGGCTCAGCGTCTCGTGCCGCTCCATCCTCTCCCCGCCCTCGCACCCCACCACGTTCCCCACCTCCTTCCTTATGTACAGCTCCGCCACCGCCTTCTCCACCTCCCCTGCCGCCCCTCCCTCCAACGAGTCGAACATCGTCGAGTAGTAGTACAGCGCCTCCGTGAACCTCCCCAGATACCCTCCATCGTTATCGTCCGCTTCTTGCTCCACCACCGTCACAATCTTCGGCGCCACCACTCCTCCGATCCACCGCAGCACCTATCATACACATATACATATTTTGAAGATATTAATAGATTCGATTTCAACATGTGTATATATTTATACAAACCATTTTGACAAAAGACGGCGTACGTACCGATTCTAATGAGGTTCGGCCGAGTGAGTCGGGGGCGAGGAGGCGGTGGAGTTGGAAGACGGAGTTGACGGCGACGGCCTCGTTGGAGGGGGAGGCTTGGAGCATCCATGGCTGGACGTCGTCGAGCTTGGCGGCGGCGACGCCGCGGAATGCGAACCGGACGTTGACGGAGCGGGCGAGATCAGCGAGGCGGAGGCCAATGTCGCGGAGGGCATCGCGGCCATCGGGGGAGGGGGGCCGATGCCGGTGATGCGGAGGAGAGGGGACCGCCGGGGCGGAGGGCCAGCGCCTGGATCAGAGCCGGCCATTGGAGGCCGTGCATGAGGTTGAAGTCGATCACATGCACCCGATCATGGCCGTCGAACGCCTCCAGGATCGCCTGGTTCGCCGTGAAGTGGGCGAACTTGAGGTACGGGCACGCCTCGTAGAAATGGTGGTAGAGTATCTCATCCTCCACCGCCGCCGCCGCCGCCCCCGACGACGACGACACCGAAGGAGGAGCGTACAGCCTTCGGCTCAGAGCGTCGATGAAGCAGCCGGCGACCTTGCCGATGCCGCCAGCGGTGCCGAGCCTGACGAGCAGCGACCGCATCTCGTCGAGCAGCTCGCCGGCGGCGGCCATCTCCCCCGGTCGACGCACTCGGCGCAGCTCATGAGCAGGTGAACCAGCCGTATTCCGGAGTCCTCCTCGTCCTCCACGACCTGCATCTGCAACTGCTCGCGGCCGCCGGTGTCGGGGAGGAGATAGGGCGGCGTGCCGCAGTAGTCGACCACGCCGACGCTCTCCGGGTGGATCTCGGCGAGCACCCAGTCGACCCAGGAGGCGAGGTCAGAGGGATTGTAGTGGACAGCCTCGGAGGAAAGGTGGGCGGCACCGGGGCCGGCGTTGGTCATGGCCGACTCAAGCCTCTCGAGCCGCTGAGCGACATTCGGGAGATCGGAGGAGCGGACCCGGTAGCCGGCGTCGGCGAGTAGTCCGTCCATCTCCGCCTGTATCTTCACCGGCGACGGCGGGGAACCGCAGCTCGCCGACGACGAGGCTCCACCTGCCTTGTACAGATCCATATGATCAGTAGCTAGCTAGTCGCTCCGTTCCAAGTAACGCCCCCCTCGATCTTATACCCAACCACTTTATAAAGCAAAGAGTTACTTAGCTAGCTAGTTAGCTCATGATCAGATTAAGACTTGTTAACTCAATATAATATTTGATCAACGTAGCAATATTAGCGTAGCTAATCACATGATCGGTGAAATTGAAAAGAGAAGAGAAGAATTGAGGCAGAGGCGTCGTGGGATGAATTTGGTGAGAGGGGAAGGGTCCCTATGGATGGAAGTGTAGGTTATCCGAGAGAGATATTGGACAGAGTTTTTAATTACTCAGCTCTCTGCTATATTTCTTCTTTCCCGAGATTACCCGGGTTTCGAGACCTGGGGCCTGCCCTGTTCCCTCTTCTTCTGTTTTTCTGCACTCTCTTTTTTTTTTTTTTACTATACTGGTTGCTGCTCCTTCTGAATTTCAACCTGCTATGGGTCATGTCAACCAACATGAAACTACCTGATCAAAGATATGCATCTTTCTTTTTTGATTATAAGTTTTTACTAGGAATATATTTTTTTTATGGAAGACGGTGGGTGCTCGGTGAATGGTGAGGAAAACACTGATTTTGTAAGTGTTTATAACAATTTAAGAAAGTGTTTACTAGAAATGTATCATATCAGTGGCAACTGTCAACCGACCCTCTTTTCACATTTATCTTTTTGCCATAAAAACTCGTTCTTAGAAATAAGTAGGCAGGACCTGTGGGATGCGCAGAAGTGCAATTTAAATCTATACAATATAAAATAATATTATTTTATATAGAGAAAGTGTCAACAAAATTTAACACCATGATATAATAAGAGATGCTATTGGTGAGTTTGAGCAATAAACTTTAACACGGGCCATCTTTATAATTGTCTAATTATAAAAACAGCCTATATTAATTATTCTTATAAAAAATCAAAAATAAAAAAACTTTAACCCCTCCGGATATTGTCAGCTGGGCTGCGCCATCATGCCGGCTAGATGTGACCGCTCACCAGCCTTAGCCGTCCAGTCTTATATATCGGCATGACTAAATTTGACCAGAAGAAGGCTAAGTCCAACCAGCGGAGATCGGATCTAGTCGGTTGCCACTTGGCCGAGCATTTTTTGTAAAAAAAAGGTGGCCATCGATAACAATCAAATGATGGTGTTTTATTTGCCCTGACTTTTTATTTTCAAAAAAAGGTGGCCTGGGCCTGGGCCTAGTTAGCCCTGGTTGGAATTGTCATTGACTACACCGAAAAGAAAGGGTGTTTTTCTTTTAATAAATTTGTACAATTCTTATGATCAAACTATCTCAGATTAAAATTGGGCAAAAAACTCTCTTTACCCCACCTGAGAAACTTTTTCTTTATCATAAAGATATTTGTAAGCAAAAATAATCCATCACCTATAAAATGTAAAAAATTAAGTAATTAAAATGATGCACACATCATAAATGCACTACTTTAAAAGAAATCCAAATGAATAATATAAAAAGTGGGTAACAAACCTAAAAAATATGGAGCAGGTGAATATAATCAAAACAAATGAAAAAAAGTATCATTAAATTTGCAAAAAGAATGAAATCATTTCCTTATTATTTCTAATTCAATTCCTTTTCAATTATAAAAATTGTGAAAAAATAATAAATTAATAATATTAAGGAAAATTTGGATAGTAAAAATTGGGATAGTGCAATGGAGAACAAAAAAAGTTAAAAAAACCACTGAAGAAAAGGTCTTAAAAGCCCACCAATAAAAAAATCCGATGTTTTTAAAAATAAAGGTAATAGACACTTAGTTAGCCGACTTAATAGGTAATTATTTTCTTCGTAACTATCAATGAATTTTTTTAGTTGATGGGTTTTTATTAAGAGACTTCGTTTTGGGCGACCTCTTAAAATTAAAAAAAGGAGAACGTAAGAGGAAAAGCGTGTTATTCCATTGTCTCCTTTGCAATGGGCTTTGCAATGGGCAGTGCAGGCATTTCATGTCTCTTCACGCACTAAAATAGTTAAAATAGAGCTTTGGGAGAAAATAGTTTAAAATTGGAATCCATGGATTAGTCAATTTTAACTAAAATAATAAAAAAATTAATATATTTTCAAACCAATATTTTTAATGTCGACAAAAATAAATATAAGTTCTTAGATTACAAAAAAGGTTAGATAATAAGTATAATTTTATTAAATTTAAAATAGACGATTAGTCATGACTTTGAATTATACTCTTGTCTTATTTTGAACTGATTCTAAATAATATTGGATATTATATTTGTATAAATGTTCAAAACGTTTTAACTGTTTATATAAAAAATCTATTTCATATATTAATTTTTCAAAACAAATTTAGGGTGATCCCTCCATGTAAATTATAACCAATACTGAAAAAAAAGTGAAAATGAAACTAGCTGACTATAATCCCACCCATCTTAGCCGTTGATGTGAGGCTCGACATCATACTCATTACATGTACTTTTGCTAATTGAGTTGCATTCCGCGGTTGGACGATTGTTGTTTAGCGAGTGGTCTTTTGTAGCAAATTAGAATAATGCAGGCTTACAAGATAAGCTCGTTCTAATCAAATAAAGTTGATTTAATTTGAAAAGGGCCCATCAAAAGATGTCTTATCCCTGTCTAGTCGCAATTGTGAAGATTAGGCCGGTAAGCTGGCCATTTAATTAGTCACTTATTAATCAATCCTTTGATGCTCTGATAGTTACTAGTTATACACGGAATAATATTTATATTTATTTACGAGATTTTCCAATGGGCCTTTTGATCACGAGAAAAGTAATTGGGCCCAAATCGAGTTTGTGGGCCTATGGACCATGATGACATGTTATTTCCAAGGGGTTGAAAAAGGTTGGACAGATTGGACATGTCGGGCCTTAACGTAACGACTGGACCCACTATGGTCCCGGGTCAGTGAGACTTAGTCGGACCATGGTGGGAAATAATTTACATTTATTTATTTGTTTAAAAAAAATGTCATTTAAACTCGAGTACATATAATTAAATAATTAAGGCTCCATCTAATATTTGTTCTAGCAATCCAACTTTATTTTGCTACCAAAAAAAAAATCCTTAGTAAACAATATGTGTCATGGATTCACATCAGGCTAAATTTGACAGTATTCAAATGTGTATTTATAACACATAAAAATTTAATTATATTCTTTGACTTAAATAACTGCAATTATTCTTTTGATTTTTAAGTAAAAATAATTAAACATGCGGTAGTTATTTTCTTAATTATTTTATTTCAAAGAAGAGTGTTATTGTCTTAATGTGAATGGGTAAAAATAACGAATAAGGATCGAGTAGGTTCATAAAATATTTAGTTAATTTTTATTTATCTATTTAAAATCAAAGATGTGAGAGCAAAAAAACCCAAAGCCATTGTAAATGCAATGGCTACGAATCTGAGCAAGGCACATCATACCATTGAAAATTATATACAATATATGTACCATTACATATAAAATTAAATATATACATCGGTAATTGACCATTTAAGTATTCCTTAAATCAACGATTAGTTTGTTTAATTTATACAGAGAATAATTGTCCATTCAGAATACATGAACTTTTATTTTAATAAAGAAAGTTAATAAAAATTTTTGTTCTTAGATTTTTCATATTGCTAAGAAGCAAAACTAGTGAGACAACAATATTTGATTGCATTTATCTTCTAAAATTCCAATCACACTTTGAATCTTGTCTAGACGATGCATATTTATCTGACATTAATATGAATTTTGTATTTATCTGCTAAAAACCTAACACTATGCCGTCTCCGTTATCTCGACATATGCATAAAGCTCTTTTGATTATATGTTTTTGTTTTTATTGGTATTTGTGTTTGTTACATGTGAGATAAAAATTTATCCTCGTCAGCCGTAAATATTTTGCGCCTCGGTCAAACTAATCCGAAGCCCTAATTTTAAGCGTCTTAGATATCATAATATGATTAATTATAATATAAATTAAGCTTTGAGCTCACAATTTTGCACCATAGCTCATGCATCAACATTGTATTGTTTGAGAGACGGTTATAACGCAATATAGCTTATGAGACGAGTTATTATCAAGGAGAATGGCCCACATATACGAGTAATTAATTTCGTGACCAAGATTATTTGTAGTGGCTGCTTCAAAAGAGTGATTGATAAGTGATAGGAGGCCAAATATGTTAACAGCTCATTTATCTCGATTAAAATATTAGGCCTATGGGGCTTATTTTAATTAGATTGCATCCATGGTACTCATCTCAACATTATTGAAAAAGCGAACACTAATTTGATGGCTATTGTTGGCACCCGCGAACTTTTTAGTAAATAAGACGTACTAACTAGTTTTATATCATAAATCATCGCCCTAGATAAGCACTACCAAATTAACTTGGAAATTGTTCAATAAACAACGTTATGAATTGGGGGCATTGGAGATTCCTATTTAGTAGTTATTGTCACAATCTTAAACTACTCGGTAAACCCAAGAGCAATTGTTTTTAAACGTTCTTATCTATAGTATCTTGAAACTGAGAATTTCATTTGCATCTATAAATTTAGATCGTTAATTCATATTAACTGGTTAACGAAATTAATTTTTTAAATATGAATTATTTTGATACAATTCTTATACGATTTACAATCTAGCCTAAAAATAGTACAAACTCATTAATTAAATTATATACATTTCACTTGTGTAAATCTGATTCATAGGGTTCTATACCTTAAAATTAAAAAAAAATTAAAATTTAATTTATAACTTAAACTCGTTGACAAATATAATTTCATTTATAATAATTTTATAGTAAAGTATTATTTATACTGTTTGTAAAACCCGTGACTCGAGTCAGAGTTTTACGGGAGTGAACCAGTCAGTTCGACCGTTTGTTCGAGTCGAGTCAGTTTCATGAACTGCGTGCTAAGTCGAGGTCAGTCGTGAGTTATGAGCGATGAGAGTCAGGTGTACCTGGATATATGATAATAACATCGAGAAGATGGTGAGATATGAGTTATCAGAATATATAAAAGTATGCAGTATTTTTTTCTTTTTATATGTTTGATTGTAGAAATAGTTTTAAAAGTACGCATTAGGATGCGTTGGATTATATTCGGGTGGGTTATTAGTTATAGAGCATTCTATTTGGATGTTGTTGTGTTTGTTTTATTTTATGAGATTTTTCCATATTTTTCTAGATTTTTTAGAATTTATTACGAACTAGTTATTATTTTGACTCGAGTAAAAATGAAGTCAATACTTATTTATGAGTTTGCCATTGAGGGTATTTTTCTCCCTCCCGACACTTACCCTACCAAAATCCTTGCCGCTGTGTGCTGCCACCGCCGATCGACACCGCTCCTCCTTGCTGCGCAGTCGCCGTGCCGCCCAGACCGACCTAGGCCACCAATCGCCTGCCGGCGTGCCGCCGCGATGCCACGAAGCCGCCTCAGACATCGCCACTCTGGGCCGGATTCCACCGCCGTTCGGTTGCCGTCGCCGCTGCTGTGACCACCAGTCTCACCCTCTCGCCATCGCCGACGTTTCCCCTACCATCCCAAGCACCGTCGAGGCCGGCCGCAGGCCCGATCGGAGCATGCCGCCGCCACCCATTTTCGACGCCGCCGCCGACAGCCATCGCTGCCCCGGCTGCTTTGTTTGATACCACCATCGGACCAAGCTCGTCGAGCTGGTGCCGATAGACCCCCTGATTGCCCCGTCCCGAATCATCGCCGGAATCCGCCGAAAAACTGCCGACACTCCCCGAAAAATTGGTTCGTAGGAAATTCGCCGGATCATCCTCCGAACGCACCCAGTTCAATCTGATCGGACTTCGGATGCCGCTAGGTGCCGAATTCGAGTTTTGAGCCACAAAACGGAAACCCTAGTCGTCGCTGATTTTCGACGACGCGAGGTATAATTTATTTTAACTTAATTATTTGAAAGTATTGATTATTAGAATTGCATAGTAGGATTGGTGAATTGTGTGTTATAATAATATATATAAATATAGATTTGATTAAGGATAAAATATGAAATTTGTTTGATTGAGTGGTGTTAAAAATGGAGGCTAAGAAACTAATTAGGGTAACTAGGTAATGATCATGATCTAATGCAAACTAGCCTAAGTAGACTTGCTAGAATTGATATAGGTTGATGTGTGTTGATTGATGCGTGATTGTGTGTACATGTTATAGGATGTGTGATTCATCATGCGGGCGTTAGTTTTTAGCTTGATTGTGTAAATATGGTGTAGGAGCTCGCCGCCTAGGCGTGTGGACCCAGTTGGAGCTTCTACCAGGTCCGTTTAGGACTCGTTCTCTGTTTTTACGCTACTCTATTGTGTATTTGATTTATCATGTGCAGGACAAGTTTAGTAGTGTTTTATCGGATCCCACTTAACTCGGGCCATTTAACCAATGATTTTTCAGATTAATAACCCTCGAGGATGAGATCCCTCGAGTTTATTTTCGAACTTCAGATCCAGCTCACGATACCTTCGAGCCTATTGTATAAATCCCAACCTAGACCTATATATATGTATATTTTTCGCGTTTTCAGTGAGAGATTGAATGAGGGAAATTCAACTACCGTGCTACGCGGGCGGGCACGTGTTAGTCGATAGTGGGCTCTGGAATGGTGTGCGGGCCGTTTCATTCCCGAGAGATCCTGACAACTCCACCTTTGAGTTCCTCAAACCTAGAGAAGTGTGGAGGTTCACAGGTACTGTATTGCACCACATGTCTAGACTTGTGGTTTTAAAGGGTACTAAAAGCGACTGCCTGGGAGTGCTCGGCCTTCGTACTCAAGGCCAGGAGTAATATGGAAGGTGCAGAGGGCAGAAAGGAATGAGATTTGATGCGAGAAGCGATAGAGAAATGGCCAAGGTATGAGAATGAGAAAGAAAGGGGGACGCTGTCGACCCGAGCGCGACGACTCCCATATGTGCCCTGATGAGAGTTCTTGAGGAAGTATATGATTTTCATTCAATAGGAGAGTTTGCTCTCTTATGCCAGATTGATATTAGTTATTTTCTGGGCCGGTAACACTCGTTACTGACGATTTTTCTATATATATATAGGTGAAAAATGCAAGGGATGAAAGCTGTTGGGACTGTGGAGGAGCAGCACAAAACTGCGCACACATGTACCTGTCGCGTGTAATATATAATGATGATGTGTTAATGCTATGTGAATGATAATTTAGATGTGTTTGTTTGGATGAATTGCATGCTTTGAAATGAACGGATAGATGTGAATGAGCAGGGAACCTTGAGTTCACCCTTGGCTTAGATGAAAATAAATGAGATAATAATGGAATGTCGCAGTAGATTGTTATGTTTTGTTGTATTTTAATAAAATATTTATATACCTTTGTTGTAGACCGGTTGGCCCTTATTGCACTTTTATGGGAAATTCTGTCCGTTTTTACGTAGTAGTATATATTTTCTTTTTGTTTCTCATTTATTGTTTTGCCTTGTTTTTACTTGTACATCATAACATGGATGTAGGACCGCGTTAGAACCCAATTGTTCCCATGCATGCATTTCATGTTTGCATTTCCATCTTGAGACACTGAAGGCAGATCTGGGCCAGTTTAACCGAACTTAGTAGATTAGCGAACGGTTCGGTTGTCGGTGACATTTCCGGGTCGGTTTACGGGTGAGTCGAAACGGGGTGTTACACGGTTAATCTACTATAATAATATAAATCAAATTTACAGCTTAACTAATTCCCTTCATTGTCTCCCCCAAGCATTAAAAATTATCGATTAAGAGAACACAGCTGCTTGCATAGTTCAACAATTGAAAAAAACCAAATAAAAAATGGAAGCCGGACCCATTGTACGCTTATGGGTAGTTTATTTGTACACATCTACTTGGTTTATTATAATTGTGGCTAAGTTTCGTTTTATAAATTGGAAATGTGCGATCTGTAATCTATTTTATGCAGAGGTTGTGGCTTCACACATCTATGGAAAATAATTAACATTATTATTGTTCTTATTTTTTTAATGTGTTATAGTAACTAGCATGGTAAACTTGGAATATATATTTGCAGGAGGGAGATCGCAGGGCAAAGGGAAAGAAGCAGGACCATTAATTCTTATCTCAATCATTGAATTGGATAGGTCATTAAAGAGATCAGATGTATGATGTCATTCATCATAAATTTGGGAATTGAAAAATCTGGAGTGGGAGGACGCATGTGAGCCTAACGGGAGAAAAAAATACTATGATTTTTTGAAAATGCGGCGCCACATCAAAATTTTTAAGTTTGAACTTGCTTCTTCATTAAAAAAATGTACGACTATATCAATTTTTTAAAGTTCTATAATATTTAATTGATGTGCTCATAAATATTTTAAATAGAACAGAAGTGTGTATAAACCATCTTAAAATTAAAATTTAGAGCTGTATAAGCCATCTTTAAATTAAAGTTGAACTTGATATTTAAATTTGAATTAGCTTGAGTTTATGTTTATATATATATATATATATGTGTGTGATTATGGCCCATGATATAACATAACTAATCAGCCCATTAGTGTTAAGCCCGATGTGGTAAATAAAGAATATAATAACTTGCATGGACAAATGTCTTAAGAGTTGAGCAGCTAACGACGCGGATGAAATTAGTGGGACCTACTCACTTGGACAATGACGAGGATAATAGAGTGGACCCCACCTACAGGGTTCCTAGTGACAGTGAAACAGGTGACTCTACGGCTCTTAGGTGATGTGCATCAGGTGCATGGTTATAACGTCGTCGTCACCAACTTGCTCGAAACTCTTGTACGGCAATCACCTATTTGCCAAAGAATTTTATTTTGTCCAGGTGACCATGTTTGGCCAGTTGGGTGATGTCATCATTTATATAAAAATAATTATTTTAAATTATGGATTTATCTTACCCTCTACCTAGGGTGCTAATTGAGCGAGCGAGCCGAGCTCGGACATGTGTTCGAGCTCGGCTCGAATAGTTCGAAACTCGTTCGAACTCGACTCGAGATCGAACGAGTTTTGGACATACATGCTCGAGTTCGGCTCGAATATTTTCTATGTGTTCGAGCTCGACTCGAGCTCGAATATACTTAAACTGCTTAATTTTTATGAGCTCGTTCGCAGCTCGTTCGTTAGCTCGAAACCAGCTCGATTAAAAGTCAAAAGTACTTCACTTAAAAAAAATGAAGCCAATGTGGTTTGAACCCACAACCTTGAAGTCATCAAGGTGAATACTTACCATCTCAACTATCTTGCTTCTTTGTTATTATATTATATATATATAATATAATATAATATAATATAATATACTATACTATACTATACTATAATATAATATAATATAATATACTATAATATAATATAAAGACTATATTATTATATTATTTTATCGAGTCGAGTTCGAATCGAGCTACGAGTCGAGTTCGAGTCGATTTCGAGTTATAACCGAGTCGAGTCGAGTCGAACACGACCTTGCTCAAGCTCGGCTCGTAAGATTCGAGTTCGAGTCGAGTTCGAGTCGAGCATTTAAATGTCGAGTTTCGAGTCGAGTCAAGCCGAGCCGAACGCTAAATGCTCACGAGCTGGCTCGCTCAATTAGCAACCCTACCTCTACCTTTACCAATTAAAACTAATTTTCATAAACACCTCCTATTTTTTATAAGTAGAATATCTTGTTCTCAATTACCCCCTCCCTAAGTCGGGCAAAGGTCAAACATAAAAAACTTACAAAATTTGTCCCTTGTTTACTGGTTGAGTCGAGTGGCTAGATACGTGCATAGGTATAGGTGGGCTAGTCTCTTTTCGATTTAACTCACACTAGTATTTTTGGGTTTAGCCTAGTTAGTATCGAATGGTTAGACATGTGTGCATAGGCATGTGGGGGCTAGTCTTTCTTTATTCAATTTGTGTCGTTTGATTAATTTACGTGAATAGGGTTGGCTAAATAATAATGTAATGTAGAGACGTTCAGAGTAGTTCAACTCTACGATGAGATTCCAGTGCATTAAATTCAAATTATTTTTTATTTATTTATTCAAGCTCTATTTGAGAGAGGGAGAAAATTCTTTGTAAAAAGATAGATCTTTATCATTTTTGTACTCCTTATATATATTAATAAAAAATTAATTTTTTGTGCAAATTACTCTATTTTTATTCTTAATAGTTGATAATTAATTATAGTATGTTAAAGAAATAAGGACGCCTTGGTATAACCATAATCTTTGATTTTGCATCCCATAAGTTTTCAACCCATTTTTTAAACATACTTTTTCTGAAGTTTGTAGAATAATACATATTTTCACATAAACTTATCTGTATATATACATATATATATATATATATATATATATATCAAAATTTTATCTATTTTAAGATTCATCATTGTTGCTTGTGAATTGAAAAGTCTTAATATAAAAAATAACTTTGAGCTTGATGAAACCATCAAATTACTCAACTCGGCTTGGTTCAAACTTAATCCAACACAAACCAAGCTTGAACAAGTGAATGTCCAACTCGGACTTAGCTCATTTATACCCCTATATTTTGTTAAGGAAAATCTTACACTATAGGGAAAAAAATCATAGATTTTTTAGCAAGATAAAAATTTCCGGTGGTGAAAACATAGGCTTTTATCAAGGTTAAGCTATTAAGTTCATTGCCTTGGCCATTCCCCAAGCTGCATCTGTATGGAGAGCCTAGGCGCAAACTGAAAGTTCTTTGGATAGAGTTCATGGAAAATATAGTTGAATTACAAGGTACAATGCAACCATGATTTGAGAACAAAATCTACTCTTATTAATAAAAGAATGACACAATACTAACTTTTGATTAAAAGTAAGAGATTCAACTAATCAAAATATAGTAAAAATAAAAAAATAAATCAAATTATTTTAATTTATTTTTTCATTCAATTAAGAGTTGTCTTTAAAGTCAATTAAAATTTATATAAAGATATTTAAGTTATTATCGTTTATCTTATTATTGAATGAGAATTTATTTATAAAATTAAAATTTATCTGTGGCATAAGTCTTGGATAGCGCTGCATCTTAACTAATTAAATTGAGAGCATAACTTATGACAAACTTGTGCAAACTCTCCTCTCTTCTTTTACGTGCCTGGTCACCACCCTCCCCTTACCCCAACCACCAAAACTCTATTGCAGCCACTCTTGGGGTAGTCCTACATCTGTTTTCGGGGATGCCAATGACTTTTATATAGGCTTTGGGAAAGCTCTACTTATCGTGGTAGTTTTTAGAGTAAGAGAGACCTATGAAAACATATTAAGTCAAATTTGACCCATAATAAATTGTATCAAAGCCGAGGTTAGCCTCGCGGTATTTTAGATAGTCGAAATTAGAGTATCCTGAAATATCACGGTAACATATGAGCTCCTAATGAGTAATGTGACATATAAAGGCCTCATGGTAACTAGGCTAGATAGCCAAATTGGGGTCTCCCGAAAATTCATAATAAATAGTCTTTACATGTGTAGTGGAGAGATGATTTGGGTGGTCTAATATGTAAGGTAGAAAATGGTTGACTTAGTCCCACATCAATTTTGTGGGGGTGTTAATGACTTATATATTAACTTTGGGAGAGTCTTCCTTATTGAATTAGCTATTAGAGTATGAGTGACCCATAAAAACTTATTGAATCCGGTGTTAATGATTTATATATTAACTTTGGGAGACTTACTTATCAAATTAGTTATTAAAGTAAGAGTGACCCAGAAAAGCTTATTGAATCCAAATTGGCCTTTAATAATCACCGCCACTTCACTTCAATTTTTTTTCAAAAAAGGGAAAAGAATTGGGAGCTTAGAATTATTGGGTTTCATCCTACTAATGCTGTCTTTTGTCTGTGGTCTAAGTTTTCTCCACTTTCCCATTACTTATGTGTACAATGCTGGTTAAAATTAAGGAAGAGCAGAGAGCTCCTCCCTTTTCAAGGAGAAGATGCAACAGGGAATAGGTGATTGTTATTTTTGTAAGTATTGATAATAGTAAATCCTCCCAAATCTTCCCAACTACAGTTTTCAAGTGAATTTTCAGTTATATAGTTTGATTTTAAGTAGAATTAACCTAAGCAATCATATACTCACCTTCTGATGCGCGCGGTACCTTCTCACCATGAGATTCTCTTCCCTAATAGGACATTTACGGACTAAAGAAACTACAGTAATTATCATTACCAACATTTTAAACTTCAATGGAACTGCTAAAGTTATGTTGTTGCAACATCACTCATACTGTGAAGATAAAAAAATAGTTTGGTCAGCTTTCCACATTTCTCAATGGCATAGAAACAAAGTTAGACCATCACTTATGTCTGATCATGCAAACAGAGAACGATGAAGTACCTGCATTTTGAAAATAAAAAATCTGGTAGCCAGCTTTTCAACATACAACGCATTACGCAGAAGGTTAGAATATCACTCATGTGTTATGAGAATGTTTCTCTCCAGAAAGAAGCTTTAGCTTTGAAGATAACAAAGTCTAGATCATTGGATGCTTGTAAAGATAAAAAAGTCTAGATCATAGGATCAACACGATCTGTTCATAAGTTCATGTGTAGAATGGTACAAGCAAGTATAGTTGATGTTTTTAATCTAAAAGTACATAGGCAAAGAGAGAAGCAAAGCCGTTTTTATACATGATAGCAGAGTTCTTTGCTACAATACAGCTTTTTTCACAATAGCTCTTTTACTTTTTCGCAATAGCTGAGTTTTCTAGTAGGATGTCTAGGATTTTTGTTAACAATGTCGGAGGCTATGCTTTCCCCGTTGCAATTGGCAGCTATGTGCAAGGCAGTAACACAAGATCTTCTGTATATGGCATGATTATTGAAGCGGATATTGCAGTTAAAAGCACCGTGTAAGGCTGTAATTTTATCAGTTTATCTTGTCATCAGATTGCTCCCCAGTAGCTGTGGTCTCTACAAGAACATGTTCCATCTTAAAAATGGTGAAACCGTTCTGTGTCTCGCACAGTGATCTCCCGACGAACAGTTTTTGAGATAAATTTCACCATGCTATGGCAAGTACTGCACATATATAGGTTTTCTGTCACACCGAAGGGTTCCAGGGGTAGTATTGATGAGAGCAAAACCAACCGCAGGCAACTCACTGTGCCCACAAATGATTTCTGCTTTTGACGTTTGGACTTCACCAGGATCAACAAAGACTCCTTTTTATCTCACACTCTTCCTCACTCTAGCAACGTCACCCCATCTATTCACTTCTCCACAGAGCTTACATAAAAGAACATAGTACGCAATACTCTGTGAATCCAGTTGAAGTACAAACTGAGCTGCAAACTGTCCAAGGTCAACCTACGGATGGATCTTAAGGAGGGTCCCCCAAACTGCAGCATAAGATTTATGGGCATCTTCTGTATGAACTGATAGGCTTCTTCCAGATGTCCGGCCTGACCAAGAAGGTCCACCATGCAAGCATCGTGTTTTAAGTTCGGAGTTAAAGAGTAAAACATACTCATGCTTTCAAAGTACTCACGACCTTCCTTTAGCATCCCAGACTTCCCGAGAGCACAAGGGAGAGCGATGAAAGTCACTTCATCCACACCAACACCAGCTTCTGTCATTTTATTTATTGTCAGCAGAGCAAGAGAACCCTACCCTTTTTTGGCATAACCACTAAGCAAAATATTCCGTGATGTCACATCCTTATCTTTACGCAACTTAAAATTGTACTTCCGCAGGCTTGGTCTCTCCACACTTTAACATACATGTCCAGTAATGCATTTGGCATGTAGCCATCAAAAGCAATATGATTTTTAAGGGCATAGGCATGAATCTCCTTACCACACATCAAAGCCCCCAGCCTAGAACAGGCAGACAAGGACAACCAAAATGACAGCATTGGGCTACACATCAAACTCCAGCATTTGTCTCAATAGGTTGAGGGCGTCAAAGCTCTTGTTATTTATGCGATGCCCATATATCATTGGGCATCAGGTTATTGGATTCTTTTCTCTCATCCTCTTGAACAACTCCAATGCCTTGTCTATGCGCTTAAATCTCGAATACATATAAATGATCATATTTCCCACAAAAGGATAAGAAATAAACCTTCTCTTCCTCACAAATTCATGTATCTTGGCACCACTATCCAGGCCTAGAGAAGCATAAGCAGATAAGACACAAGCCATTGTAACTTCATCTGGTTCGACCCCATCTAACTTAATCTTCTCATACATATCTACAGCTTCAGAATGCACAACACCACTCTCATATCCCCATATCATAGCTGTCCAGTATACCAAATCTTTGGACACCATTCGAGAAAAAATTTGATCCGCTTCCTCCAACTTTCCAGCATTAACATACATTTGTATCAGCGCATTACATACCGAAACTTTAGTAATAAAATTTTTCTTAATTGCATAACCATGAATATCTTCCATATCACCTAGCAACTCACAAGCCGAAATAAGACTAGTGATTGTCATCAAATCCGGGGGAATTACGCAGTGTTGCATCACCAAGAACAACTGCAGACCTTCCAAACACTTCTCATTTTCAAAATACCCTGAAATCATTGCATTCCACGATATTCGATCCTTCAACTCAGTCCATCAAACACCCTCCCAGCACAGACAGTATTTCCACCTCGACGAGCTTGGGTTGGTCGGGGAGGTGGAGGCTTAAGTGCCGCTTGGGCACCTATAGGTGGGTTTTAGCAGGTGGGGCGGGTTCGTGTGCGGGTCAGATATATGGGTAGAAGTTAGAATGGTGGGTCGGGTTACTCGTTTCCAAAACTTATGTTACTAACTGCACAGCGGTGGCGAGTTAGCCGTGTTCAAGTTTAGCTCAAAGAAGAGAGCCAAGCTGATTCATATCTTTATTTTTTCAATTTAATTTTTTTAATTTTAGAGAGTTGTTCGACTTAAGCTAATTTGGATTGGGTTCACTCAAGCTCGGCTTTAAACTTGAGTTTGTTTCGGTTGAGCTCGACAAGCAGAGTTGAATGTGCCTGCTATCTAAGAGTTTTTACCATAAAAAGAGAATATTGGTTTATATTACCTAACAATAAGAGAATAAAAATTAACTACTAGAAAAGAGAAAATTTTCAATAATAACAAAACTTCCCTCTAATTTTTGTAAAAAAATTTCTTAGATCTCGCGGCAAAGAGCCGCTGTCTTAGCCTTGGTGTGGCCAAACTTTCCTTGGGGTGGCCAATCCTGGCCAGCCTCGACGCTGCACGGCCCGTGACAATGATGTTTTATTAAAGAGATTATTTATAAATTTACAGTGAGTGGTAATATTCAAAATCTGTTCCTTTATTAGGGAAAAACTCGCTACCTATTACATGCCTAATGAGCAAGAGCAAGCTATTATATGCCTAATGAACAAGAGCAAGCCAAAAAGCTCTGCTCTTCAGTAAACCGAGCCTCAACGGGCCTGTTTGCGGCTTGAACACAGTTTGGCTCCAGGCTCCTTACAAACACTTGCTGTGATGTAGGGAGAGGAGATTTAGTTGGCAACTGGTATGGTATCGGTAATCAAAAAATGTTAAAAAATCAACCAAAAATTATCTTGAAAAATCTAAAATTTTCTCGAAAAAACAGGGGAAAAAAATATTGATTTTCCATGTTTGGGCTGATGGCACTCCCATCATTGGAGATTTCATTAAGCCACAGGGACAAGAAAACTAATTAAATAAATTACTATTGATAAAAATTGTTGGCCATTCTAAATATCAAATTTAAGCACTTGCTGTGATCCATGGCTAGGTTGGATAAATACATGTTGGAAGATTGACATCATCAAGTAGAGGAGAGTTCTTGTCATGTATATAGCAATTCTTCCAAAGAGGACCTTATATACTAAGACAAGGACCTCCTCCATTTGACAGGGGTAGCGGTAGTGTTGTTACTATCACCCCCTTCACTTTTACGTTCATGGGCGTCCTCAACTCACCTTCTCCCACCGGTCGGAACGACGCCGACGACCCCAGCTTCCGCCACCGAAAGAAACCCTTCTTCTCTCCCAGCTTCTCCATCTGAGCCTGCAAAGACTGGCACACCCCTTGCAGCCTCGCCACCTCCTCCCGCAGCCGCCGCACCTCCGCCTGCTGCGCCGACACCTCCCGCCTTGAGAGGCAGCGCGACGAGGAGTCCAGGCTCAGGCTGGGGCTCCGCCCGCCGCTGAAGGAGCCGGCCGTTGTTCAGTCGACGTGCCGGTTAAGCTTGGCCTGCTCGGAGAAGAGGACCTGGATCACGGCCCGAACGGGCACCCGCTCGTTCTGCGCCGCGTGCAGCGTGCCTCCGGCGACAGTTTCCGGCAGTCGATCAGCCGGCACAGGGCCTTCCGCTTTGGCTTTGAGGTGGCCGGATGTGCCTGCAAAAATTGCTAATAAGTTGGTTATATGTAGCAAATATTCATGGCGTGGAAATTTGTACGCATATATAAGGAGTAATAAAAGTGGATAAGAGATGCTGTGTTTGTCTCCAAGTTACCAATTGAAGATATGAGACGGATTATTTTCTTGGATGTTTGATCTATTAAATGGACGCAGAGATATGTCTGCCGCAGTTATACGAATGAATGAATGCACAAAAACTTCACGATCAAATTCTTCTAAAAAGAACAGCTCCAAAAGAGCATTCACCTGACTAAGGATGGGCATTGGTCAGATGGATATCGGACAGGTTGTTGTCCGCCGTCTGGCTAAAATTTGGTCAAATAAAACATGTCTAACTGAGCCATTATCCGTCAGGCTTAAGCAGTGTCCGTGGATAATCCAAAATAAGAAAACTTACCCTAACAATTCCTTATGAGCGATGTGTTGTATACTGTGCCCCTCTTCTCCCCAATCCCCCCATGTCGCTGATGGTTGCGCCATGTTGTTGTCGAGCATTGGCTTGCCTCCGGCGTGAGTTCTCCTGTTCGAGCTGATCGATGCCCCCGCCACCCTCGTACTCCCTTCCGCTGACGCTTCTCCTCCAGGGTGACTCCGATCGTAATAGCGTGCAAGGGTTTCTTTGATAATTTCCTATAAAAGTACCTTTTTGTTCCTCATTAGAAACTATGGGTAGGTATTGATCAAACGGACGTCAGACAAGCTGTTTTCTGTATCTGTCTGAAATTTGGTCTAACAAAAACTTATCTGACCAAGTCCTTGTCCGAGTTGTCCGTTGGACCCAAGCAGTGTCTGTGGATAGTTCAAAATTAAAAAACTTACCCTAAAGACTCCTTATGAGCAATGTGCTATTTATGTCGCCCCTCATCTCCCCCGACCCCCACGTCGCTGACAACTAAGCCATGCTGTCGTCGAGCATTGGCCCGCCTCTAGCGTGAGCTCTCTGGCAATGCTGCCTACAATGGCATGAGTTCTCCTACTCGAGTTGATCAACGCCCCTGACACCCTCGTCCTCTGTTGCCGCTTCTCCTCCAGGGCGACTATGATCGTAATAGCATGTGTAAGGGTTTCTTTAATAATTCCCTATAAAAATACCCTTTGTATTTTCCTCATTAGCAACTAGGGGTGGGCATCAATCAGATGGATGTCAGACAAGCTGTTGTCTACATCTATCCGAATCTGGTTGAACAAACTTGTCTGACTGAGTCATTGTTTGAGTTGTCCGTCAAGCCCAAGTAGTGTCTGTGGACAGTCCGAAATCAAAAAACTTACCCTAAAACTCATTATGAGCAATGTGCTATTTGCGGCGCCCTCGTCTCCCCAAACCCCCCACGTCGCCGATGGCCGAGCCACGTCGTTGCCGACCATTGGCCTGTCTCTGGAGCGAGTTCCTTGGTGATGCTTCCTACAACAACATGAGTTCTTCTACTCAAGCTGATTGACACCTCCATCGCCCACGTACCCCCTCTACGAATAGCATGTGTGAGGTTTTCTTTGACAAGTCCCTATTTTCTTTTCCTCATTAGCAACAACCCGCATCAAAAATCGTAAGGAACTAGCCACCCGTCATCTCCCCCAATCCCCTACGTCGCCAGCGTGCATCAAGCTCCTAGGGTTTTTAAAAACCCTAAATGAATATTCATATTAAATCCCCATTTTCTTTACTTATAAAGATTTGTCATTTTTTTTAGGATATATTTTGTAAATATAAATGAATTTTATACCTTTAATGAATATTATAATATACCTATATGTTATAATAGAATGTTATTTGTTTATTTGGTTTATTTATAAATGAGGAATAACATAATCAATAGCCAAGGGATCTGGACCAGAGAGCTCTGGGTTATGGGGGAGGCATGGTTAAAATTTCAATAAACTATTGGAATCTCTAATTTGCATTTTATTATATTTTTCAAAGTTTAAGTAGAATACCTACATATAAAAATGTAATTTTATATAGTTATTACTTGGTTATTTAAAAATAAGCATATATCATAATTGATAAGTTGGTTTATAGTCAAGGGATTTTGTCCTTAGGGTTGGGTTTAGGGAAGGAGACACAACTAAGTTTTCGATAAGTTGCATTGGGATCTCTAATTGACATTTTACAATATATTTTTTCATATAGTCTTCTTAGGATGCTTAGTTGGCATTTGGTAACCTCTTATGTTGGTTACTCAACTTTGGGTGGTAAAATGAGTTTTAAAGTTAATGACTAAAAGGGTATAAAAATAACTTAATAGTCTTGAAAGGGTGGAATGGTTAAAATAGGGTTACAATCGATCAAACAATATTATGTTTTACCAATTATTTCAAATTAAATTAAAATAAACCGATTTATATTTTTTGTGATTTATATTCTCATTAAAAAAATGTTTTTGATGAGAATATTTGTCCTGTTGATTGGGATGGATTCTTGTATCTTGGTGATGTTGTGTTTTGTTTGTTTCTTGACGATGGATCGATGGGATACCATCTGGATGTTGATGATCATGGGGAATATATGTGTTGTTTTGGTTAACAAAGATAGGTTGTAATTTAATATTTTGTTTTTTTGTTTGTTTTTGTTTCTTGATTGTAGTTGCTATCTTCAAGCCAAGGTGACTATTGAGTGATTTGTTGCTCGATATATTTACCTATTTTTGAGTTATCATATTCAATGTTGAACGAGAATTTGAACATATTCGATGTTGAATGAGTATTTGGATCACCTTATCTTCTTCATGGTTTGATCGATTTTTGTATTTGACAATATTGATTATTGAGAGTTCTTACTATTTGTCTAAGCGAGTTCTTATTAGGTATTATGAAATTTTTGATAGGTTAATAATTATTTATGGTTGGACATAAGGTAAAAGAGTGTGTACAAACGAAATTGTACAGTATTTGAGCTATAGGAAGTGCAAGCATTGTCGTAACCAAGTCAGCAGATCTACTCACTATTTGCACAATTGCTTGGTCAATGAAACTTTCATCATAGAGAGAATAGGTAATGTCAATTAATAATGTTTGTTTACACCACTTTATAAATGTAGTTGATTTATATTAGTTATGACATTTTATTTGTACATAACAAGAATTGTAAGGACATATACACTGTTAAAACACATTGATTATGAGCAACATTGGAGTTTGTTGAGGGTGCAATGTGTTGTTTACATCTCGTAGAAGCATTTTATAATATATTAGCACACATTTTGAATTGCAATTTGAATATATTTTATATCTGATTGATTAAATTTATAGGATTTAGAAGGATTAGGAAGTCCTTTTGTTGTCTTATCTACACCAATGATGGATGAGGTTTGTACACATTGTGAGAAATTTATTTAATATTAAAAAAAGGTGATATATATATATATATATATATATATATATATATATATATCAAGTTTTCATTAATGAACATCTATGTATTTGTTTAGTAAGACAAATATGCTAGATAACTTAAATAAGTATATTCATATCTTGATAATTGCATCTTATGCCCACGGTATTTGTGAGATATAGTTATGTACATACAGAAAATTTTTTCCTTCTTCACATATGTTTATAATCTATATATATATATATATATATATATAAAGATGGATCATATAAATTCATTACTAAATATAAATAAACAAAGTAAAGGTAGAAAAGATAGTGAAAATTCTATTGCCGAAGGAGGAGAATCTATGAATGCTACATTATCAAAAGAGAAAGATGGTATCTGATGTACAAGCTTATTTTGATAGAAAATATGAGGAAAATAGATTTGGAGAATTATTTGAATAAACCAACTATTCTTTTTGTGGATAAAGTAGATAGGTAATTTAATATTACCATGATGGAGATTGAACAAAGTAAATTATTCTATTTTGAAAAAAATATTTTAGCCATTCTTACGTTACCCTTCACCTCCAAATCGGTATTTAGTATTGAAAAATAAACAATTAACTCAACTAAGAATAATTTGAGCTCAAAAACACTTAAAACTTTGATATGTGCCAAAAAAAGTTGATGAGTGAATACGAAGGTAATTCATATTTTATATCTATGTATTTTTATTTTTGATATATGTTTAAGCATATGTTTTTCTCTTGCTACTATATTTTTTTACTTGTAAAAAAATAATTAAGTTCATCATCAAATTTGTTTGGAACAATAAATATAAAAAAATATGAAGATATGGATGATTATGTCAATGAAGATAATATTCCAACATCTTCATGTCTATAATCAACTTGGGAGAATGTTATATTTAGTTTCTAATTTTTTAATATTTATAAATATTTCTACAAGTAATTAATTTTTTTGTATATTTTTTCATGTAGGTGAGATACATTAGAGGAAGGATCAACTGCTAAAATATTTTGTCTTTGAAATATATATAACATTGGACTATATTTTGATGTCAATGATTACTTTAAAGCTTCTATGTATTGATTATTTTTTGCTTGACCTAAAAATATATAGAAGTTAAATTTTAAAAATTTAGTAAACTATAATATTAATTGAGAACATTCTAATTATATAGTAAATGCTTTGATATGATTATTGATGTAAATGTATTATTCGAAATTTATAAATATAAAAATGACTTTTATCTTTTTTTCCTGTGTGAGTTATTTTAAGTTATTTTAGATATTAAATATCAATTTTATATATAAATTAAATTAATGTTAATATATATCATGAATTAAAATTTTTATAAAATATAATATTAACTTTAAAAAATATTAAATATATTATATTAATAATATAAAATATCCAACACTCAGATCGATCATTCGGTTAAATAAAAAAAATATCCATATCTAATATTTTTTATTCGATCAAATCTAAATAATAAAATTCGGTCGATGGCGCCTACACCTGACCTCAAATAGGGTCACCGAAAATCAACTACTGTAGTGTTATTACTTTCTCTGGGTGTGTGGCCGCATAAGCCAAAAGGCAGAGTTGAGTCTTTGGAGACAGAATCTAGCAAGTGGGTCCTTTTGGATTGCACAGAAAGACATGAAATTTCCAAAACTCTAACCGATCTAAATGGAAGCTTATTGTTTGATTTCATTTCATGGCGTAAGTATATTTTGTCACACATAATAATTATATTGCAGGCCGACATGCATTTTGTCTTAGTTCGTTCATTCATGAAACGAAAATGAATCGTTTATTGATTAAATCTTACCTTGAGGTAGGTGTCGATGGCTCTGTACAAGCCGTCGTCCGAGGCCCTAGCATGGCCGGGCAGGGCACTTCCCAGCGCCATGAAGTCCTCCAACGCCAAGCTCCCGTCCACCGCCACCTCCGCCATGTACCCGTCCATGAGCTTGGCCACCTTCACCAGTGCGGCGCCGCTCTTCACCTCGTCTAGCCCGGCAAACTGCCTCACGAGCCGCTGCACCAGCTCGACGTCCAGCAGCGTGCTGCAGGTGTGGCTAAAAGCAGGGATCATGAGCTCCTTCAAGCTGGCTTGGTCTAGCTGCCATGAAACCTGTTCAGATAAATTATTAAAAAAAATTTCCGCGAACTTGAGACGAATGATAATCAAATATACTACCCGCTTTTCGAGCTCGGCTCGAAATGCTGGCTCTGCCCCAACCATGTTAGCCGTGCGCAGGAGGCGAAGTAGGAAATTGCAGGAAACTGAGTCCTTCTCCGGGGGTAGCACCCCCACCAGCGTCTCTATAAAGAACCTCTTCTTCATCCACAATGCCGTCGCGCTCTCCGGCGATCCCCTCGGATTGTCCGGCAGCCTCCGGACCTCGCCATCTCCAGCGGAGAGGCCCGGTAACCACTTGGAGGCGTAGTGAGCTATAATGGAGCCGATGAGGTCGGGTCGGACACCCTTGGCTCTGATGCCGGCGAGTGTCCTAACGAAGTAGTCGATGTCGAGGATGCATGAATCGTCGAACCAGCATTCAGCCGTGAATTGGGTCGGCGCAGGCAACTTCACGTCGCCGGATTCGGACATGGAAACCGGCTTCTTGTTGTCGGAGGGCTTGGGGACGATGGGCCTCATGGTTTCAGCGGTAGGCTATCTCAAAGCAGATGAAAACAGAGGAAGCTGGATCGCTACTTGTCAGTGAACTGCTGATGAATGTTACAAGGAGAGCATAGGAAACTTAGTGAAGGTGTGGAACATCTATTATTGGTGAGAAAGAGACAGGTCCCAACTTGGAGTATCTAAGCTTTACTGGAAGCTGTATGGGCAGCTAGGATATGGAAGGGTGAAAACGGTTTTGGGTTTTGCTACTAGTGACAAGAGAAGACGGTAGAAAAGAGGTAATGATAAAGGAAGCTTTGTTGGTAACTATTGGAAGAGACAATTCTCGACATAAATGTCATTTCTCTTGTCCATGAGCAATGATGCATCGATCCCGTATCTTTCTCCAGCAATTACAGAGTCCATCTCAGGATCTATGAAAGCTCAACCTCCGGGTCACGATGCATCTGACGGCTCAGACATATGGATTTTTCATGGTTCAATATTAATTTTCTCCCTTCTCGTCTCTAACATACGCATCACAAAAGGACAATTTTCTCATACGAAAACAACGCAAGGAATGATAATCCATCCTAGCATTTTCATATTCTAAAGAAATTTTCCCAAGGTCACATGAAGCGGAACCAGCATAGCTATCTAACCTAAAAAGATCTGTTCTCTCTATGGTCTCTGGCCTTCGTGTATCAATTATTCTCCCAATGTATTCTGCTACCAGCTTATTACCCATCAAAACCATAACACCCTCATTCACTATCAATCTCTTCTTATAGGCGGGAATATGATAGAATTTACTGAGCTAGGGGCGGGGCAGCACTTGGTGGTGAAATGTCATGACCCTGATCAACTACAACTGGTTCTGCTGCTGATCCATTAGTAGATGCACTCCTCCCATGTAGTGATCCGTTTCCAAGTGATCCATTTACCTTTGCAACGTCAATCACTGCATCATCAACATTATCTTCTTCTTCATTCTCGGCTTCCATCTTTTGCAGGGAAGTGAACTGGGTATCCAGAGACCTGGCAGCAGCAATCCATGCAAGAACAATCACCAACAAGAACCCTCCAAGGTAAGGAGTTGAATTTGCAAGTGAACCAAAGGTGAGGATCATAAATTGCTGAATCAAAGCCCCTCCTGATTTTCCGAGAGGATTGCATACAACGTCTATCGCTGCCTTCCCTTTAACCTATGAGATAGAAAAAACACAAGTTCATCAGTGGTTTACAAAATAATTCAGAAGATCTACAACTCCGAGAAACATCATAGAACGACAATCAAATAAATGTCACAATTGAGAGCTTTTACATCGTTTATGTCATCAAAGAAGCTTCTGCACAAAAGGATAAATTACTGGGAAACTAGAATAAACAAAGATGCATACCTTGGTATCCTCATCTAGTGGGATATATGCCATTTCCTTGCAAGGATCAAATAAACTATACTTTGCACTCTTGCTAAATATATTTTGTAAGGCGCCCACATAAACAGCTGCGAGAAGTGGAGTCATCCCAAAACCAGCAATCAATGGAGTCAAGGACTCCCCCAAACAAAAATCAGCGAGAAGAACGCCACACCAGTCAGGAACAACACTGTAGGAGTGACCAAGGCAGCTACACCCCAACCGTACTTCTCGAGAATGAAACGGCTTACAAGCATCATAGTGAACGTCATGATCCCAGTGCAAGTTGAGAAATCACCCATGAAGGATGAGTACTCATTTGGGCTAGGAAACTTTGTAATACCAAGTTATATACGGATGAAAGCAGTAACACAGATCAGAAAAATTTCAACAAGAACATGAAAAATGAAGTGATTAGGTAGAGTATGTATACCTGCGCCTTCAATTTTGACTTCCAGGTGACTTCCACAAGGTTGATGCTGATACCATAGGCAACCACCAAAGTTGCAAGATCTCGGACATATTTTGAAGAAATTAAAAACTTTAAGCTCTCTATAAGAGGGAGCTTTGGCTTCTCCTGCACAAACATGAAATAATGTCATGATAATAAGATATAACTGGTAGCTACACTTGAGCCCCAGTTCTGAATGTGAATTTAACAGTCATTTTCTACAAAGAACGAATGAAAGAAACATTTGCATACCTTCTTTTTGCTAGTAACTTTCGGAAGGGATGGATCGTTTACAATAAAAGTGTTGACAGACCAATATAGTGCACATATCACCAGACCAAGGATCACTACGGTGCTCATCATCCCTTTTAGAGAAATTGCCCAGCCATCAACCCCAGGGCCAAGAGTTTTGCGAAGATTAGAGAAGTACTTCACTGTTCGACCTGAGAAAACAAGGGCAATATTTGCTCCAAGGCCAAAAAGAGGTAGAATTTTTTCAACTTCATCAACAGTAGTGATCTGTAGGTAGGAAAACAGGGTAAAAGAAAATAAACTTAACATATTGAATCCATATCAGAATCTAACGACGCTGCAACCTATCTGGAAACATAAGGGGTAGTGCTATGTATACTTCATAGAAAGAATGAGACAGCAACATGAAAGGTCAAGATCACCTTTGTCCAAATGGACAAATGTATCAAAGCACAAGTTACTATTGAGGATAGAAAGCTATAAACATATGTTAAAGGCATTTTTCACATGGAGTAGCCACAAATATATATATTATTTAACATCCCCAACGTTAATTAGCCCTGCATCCAATATCTACTGGATAAGATTTACTATATGACTAAGCCTATTAGTTTGAACTAATTGGATCAAGGCCAACATATTAAAATGTAAATATCATGATTTTCATTTTTGAAATGAACCTGTTAATCAATAGAATGGACAAGAAATGGTAATAAACAAAACTTGATCTCGTCAACTACATAAAACCAGTAATAGTGACAGAACATTTGTACACACATTAGGCACTAGTTTTATCATGAATCAAATTAAAATAAGAAGCATACTGGTTCGCACAGTTACAAAAAACACAGCTACTTGGCTCATAATAGCAATTTTGTTGCAGTAGTATCAAACATAGACCGAATGAACTTGGCAGGAAAAAAATCAAGCATCCATCTGAACTCATCTTCCTCATTTTGTTAGTAATACAAAAAGAGGATTTGATTTCCATTTAGAAATGTCTAGCAGAGTTTATCATCCGGCAGAATATTCCTAGATGGTAATAGTTTATCAAAAATCTAAAATCAGAACTCATCTCGTAGTGAACCAAAGATACATGACGAACAGATGCAAATTCAACATCAAGCTGGCATCAAACCTAATTTCCCAATGCAAAAGATCAACCATGTCATCATAATAATGAAAATAAAAACATTTATCAGATGACAGGCAAATAGTAACACCTCACAAACAAAATTTTAAAACTAATTCATCCTTCATAAAGCACTTGATCAATAGAATCAACAAAAATCAGTTCACCAATTCACCAACCTGATTGGCAAAGCCCCAGAAAAGAACCGAGATGACCACACTCCCCCATAGCTCTGCCATGACATAGAACAAGCAAAAGCTCCAAATCCTCAAAATCGCAACAGGACCAAGAAAGCTCGGCCCCAGAGCCGCCAGAAGCTTGTCTGCCAATCCTATGGGGTGAATGACACTGCTAAGCGGATACAAGACGAATCCAAAAGCACCGAAGAAAGCAATAAAAGGCAGAATCACAGTATAGAACAATGCCTCCTTTGACAAAACATTGGACAGCTTCGTGTACAGCAGCATGAAGCCAACGGCCATTGGCAAATTCACCCAAGTTTTCAGGAAAGGGATGATCTCCGCGCTACTCCCTTTAGCTGTCACAACCAGAACATCCTTGGTGTCTCTGAGAATCGTGTAGTTGAACAAGATGCAGAAGAACATCAACCCCAGCGGAATTATCTTCTTTAGCGACTGAACTTCCACACCGAAGAACTTGGGCATCTCCTTCTTGTCGTTGATACGCACAAACCCATCAGCTGCTGCCGCCGCCACCACCTTCCAAGATTGTAGCTCTCTTCTTTCCCAGCCAAAGCCAGCAGAAAACGAAGGCAGAGCGGGCAAGCCAAGAGCTCCGACAGATTTTCGGCGGTTGAGGATGTAATAGACTGTTTGCATGGTGGTAGTGGGATACACTTGCGATTCTGGGCTTCGCAGGGAGGGATACTAGTCCTTTTGTGAGGAGTAGAGCTTCCATGGCTCAAGCTTCAACCTCAAAACAGAGCCGCACAGAAAACCAAATAGCCTCCGGAGAAGATGATAGAGAAGTATAATTTATGCAAGGGGCAGGAAGATCTACGAGATTATGACAAAGCTTCAATAAAATGGTGACAAAGTATCACGTCATTGGAACTGCATGAAATTTGCAGAAGTAGTTGATAAATTGCGGTAAAAAAAGGAGATGTTGATCACAGATCGTGATGTTCACGTCGAGAAAAAGGAAGAAAACAGGTTGAACTGTACAGTCTGTTCACGGGTTTACTAATGGTTTTCTTAATAAGTAGATACTAAAAAGATGGTTAAACGTCGCCACTTAATCACTTAATCAGCTTATTGATCTTGTTTTAACTCATTTTTGTTTGAGAGATATTTGTATTGTGTAGGCAGAAGGCGACGAGGGAAGAGATTGTGGTGCACTTTTTAAGAAAAGGTTGGTGACGTTGCATGAATTGGGACCGTCCAGAGTAGCGAAGGCGGTCATGTTCGGACATCCATGAACTGTGTTTGTGTTTTGGTAATTAGTTTCACGTTGGACCGTGGGTTTGGGTAAAAATGTTAGCTGGATTATCCGTCACGATAAAAAAATTATATGTATTAAAGGTAATAAAATGAAGTATAAAAATTTTAATGATGAAATTTTTTGAAATAAAAATTTTAAAATGGATGAATCGTAATATTTTTAAATTTATTCTCATAATATTTATTGTGATAAAATTTTATTTATAATTGATAATATATTATAAAATTTTAATTAATTAATTATTTCTGAAAAAAATTCCTAGGTCATTATACGGCACTTCAAGTCAAATTGTTACATATTTATTACATGTACTTTGGGTCAAAATATTGGGAAATGGACCATGAGAAATTAAAGAGTCACCAATATTGATATTTTTTTAGAGCACCAATATCAAAAAGACTATGGCATTAAAAAAATGATTTTTAGGGTCAATTATGAAACTGCATCTTTCCCATAATATTTGGCCCTTATGGTTTGTTTGTTGGGCATATAAAAATAATGTAAATAATATAAAAACTTAAAATTAATATATTTTATACAATTTTTTTTTGTAATTATTATTTTATATGCAAATAAAATATAATTGCATTTAAATAAGTACATAAAATAATAATGATTATTTTCAAATGGGTAATTTATGTGCTCTCTCAAATGTAATTAATTTTTCATCTTTTTCTTACCTCTTAAATAATTATAAATCTTAATAATTCTTTTCTTATTCTTATTAATTTTGGTATAAGTAACTTTCATTTATTCACTAACAAAAAGATAAAATTATAACAACAGCTATATAACTGTTAGCCCAATTATAATTATATAGTTTTATAATGCCTTCAATGCCTATATACAATGTATATAAAATAGGTATGAATTGTGACCCTTAAGATTTTTCCTAACCTCTCACCCCTTCTATTTATATCCTTAAACTAAATAAATATTTTTTTCATACCTGGCTTGTCGAAGTCTTCGATATTATGGTGATCCAGCAATTTGTGACTTACATTCTATTTTATATTCTTCTGCTTCTCCTCCTTATCCCCCTTACAGTTGTCCTAATTAATACCATTTTTTTCAAGATATTTTTTCAAGTGCTCATTAGCACTAGAAGAAAATTGGCACTACAAAGGAGGAGGGTAAGGAGGATATGGAGCTGAAGAAGAGATATAAAGTAAAATATAAATGATAAATTACTGCATCACCATAATATTGAAGACCTCCTAATTAGTACCATTTTTCTTCAAGTGCTAATGATATTTAAAAAACAACAGCAATTTTGTTGACACTCCTATGTCGTTCTACTAAAAATAACGCACAGATTAGGGCACCATGTGGTTTGAGGTCTTTATTACTGCAATATTTTCATTATGTAATTCGAAATACTACACATAAATGTAGTACTTAAATAATTGGTGGTGTCATGAATGAAAATAAATTGAATAAGTTAATTTATGTATTGTTAATCTTGCCTACAAATTTAAGAATTCCATGTCTCAAAAAACAGAGAGACAAAATCAACAATATATTAAATAACACTCACATTATTCAATTTAAACACATTCATATATAAAAAACAACTATCAAACAAATTAATTAATTTATACTTAATCATAACATTGCCAATTATTAAAATACTACATTCATGTGTAGTATTTTGAATTATTACAACTTTAAAAAGGGGTATAATAAAACCCTTAAAGTGTCCAAAAAAGGCTACGATATGCCATACAACTGTAGTTGCAAAAATCGAAATCAGACGTTAAATCGGATTGGAAGGGAGTCATTAAATCGGACCGATTCATGAAATATCGGACAAGAATTAGTTTATTTGAATCGGTCAATTAATTATAGAATATATTATTTTAATGTTACGGTGTGTATTATATTTTATAATATTTTTTTATATTTTCTAAAAAAATTAATTTAATTTGGAGTTAATTATTATTTTTTACTCGAGTTATAGAGGAGCCAATTTTTAATTACGAAAATACTACCGACATTTTTGGCATCTCCTATGATCCAATAGTCGCTTTCTTTTCAATGCTAATTCATAACTCTTCGAAAAGAGTTATCATTATTTATTTTTTATTTAATGTGTGTTTATGTCTTGTTTTGATTAAGTTGTCATGAATAGCAAATGTCTTCTTAGTTTTCTAATAAATTTATGAAATCAATGCATTTTTTAGCAGATTCCTAGTTTCAATATTTTTTTATGTATCTTGTTATTGAATTGTTTTTTGAGGTTTCAGAAAAAGATAACAAATAGAAGGAGGAAGGCTAAGATTTTTTTGGCAAATATACTTTTTAAAAAGTCAAGAATATGGACATACACTCATAGATATACATTGTAAAACTGTGAGTCGAGTCAGAGTTTTATATTAGGGAAACACTTGGTTTTAGTCGAGTTAGTTTAGCGCCTGCGTGTTGAGCTGAGGCCAGTCGTGCGTTATAAGCAATGCGGGTCAAGTGTACCTGACTATATAATGATAAAGTCAGATAAATGATGAGAAATGAGTTATCAAAATATATAACAATATGCAGTTATTTTTTTATGCATTTGATCGTAGAATTATTTTTAAGATAAATAACGCATTATGATGTATTATATAGCAGTTTGGGTGGGTTATTAGTTACAAAATATGTCATTTTGATGTTATTGAGTGTATTATATTTTATGATATTTTTTTAGATTTTTTTGAATTTGTTAAAAATTAGTTATTATTTTTTATTTGAAGCCTCATCCGGCCACCCCACCAACGCCGATTGACGCCGACAAAGTCATCGGAGCTTCAATGAGCAGCCCCTCTAGTCTTCCCGGTCGTTGCCCAACCTTCACAATGCACGGGAACTATGTGATTGTGCCCACTCATGACACCATTTCTCCACCGTTGTTGTGCCACTGTGGCTTCCCCCTTCAACCCTAGGAAGCTTTTCCCCTCCTCATGAGACACCTTCGAGGCTGGCCAAGGGCCAATCGAACAAGCCAACTAACCTTGGCTGACTCACAGTTGTTGTCGCCCTCACCACCACCGTGGTTGCATTGAGTTCGTTGAGCCGGTGCTGACCCATAGCCCCGATCCCCTTGAGAGAAAAGTAGCCAAAAAACCATCGAAAATTGCCGTAAAATTGTTGGAAAACCGGATTCGCAAGAACTCGCCCAACATCACAGGATTTTTGTCGAGCTCGTCTAGCCAAATCTGATCAAACTTCAAACACTGTCGGGTGATGAATTCAAGTCTCGAACTGCGTGACAAACCCTAGCTGTTGCCGATTGCTGACGATGCGAGGTATAATTAATTCCAACATAATTACTTAAAATTGATAAGTATTAGCACAAGATGCTAGGAATTGATTGATTGACATAGTAAATTATTTTGATTGTAAATAAATTAAATTTATATGATTTGAATTGTATTGAAATAAATGGTAATGACCTAATTAGGCAAATTAAGTATAAGCTTCTAATTAACTGCATTGTAATTTATTTAATCATGATGTGACTTGATGTGATGAGTGTTTTGATGTGAGTGTGATATAGGATATGCGAATACATCATAGTAGGCGTTAGCTTTTAGTTTTGATGTGTATGTACGGAGTAGGAACTTGTCACCTAGGTACATGGATACGATTGGAGTTTCTACCTGGTCCATTTAGGATTCACTTTTGGTTTGACTCCTTTAGTCTATCGTGATTTATTTTAGTAGGTAAATGGATGTGTCGAGTGGTGGATTTATCGTATCCCACTCTACACTGGTCATTTAGTTGTACGAATTTCTTAATTAATAACCCTCGAAGATGAGATCAATCGAGTTTGTTTTTAAAAACTCAGATTCAAATCATGATGCTTCAGGCTTACTATATTACAATCCCTACCCATATATACCAGTGAGATATGAGACAAGGGAAAGTTGACTTACGTGAACGGTGAGCGGGTACGTGCTAGTCAAAGTAGGCTATGGATTGGTGAGCAGGTCGTTCCATTCCCGAGGGAGTTTGATAACTCTATCTTTGAGTTTTTCAATCCCGTAGAAGTGAGGAAGATTTTAAGTACTTCAATGCAGCGCATGTCAAGACTTGTGGATTCAAAGGGTACTGAAGATGGCTGCCTAAAAGTACTTGGTCTCTATGCTGAGGGCCAGGAGTTATACAAAGGATGTAGACGGCTTCAAGATAATTAATTTTCCAACACATGGGATAATTTGAAAATTTGCTGAGGCATCTGACGAGTTAGTATTAGACGCTTTTGAGTTAGGCTGACAACTCCTGATTAGTGCCCCTATGAGAGTTTCTAATGGATAAAAAAAGAAACAAATAGATGAATCGCGTTGCTTGGTTATTTTTTAATTTGAAAAATGGGGTTACAACTTAAGTTAGTATGTACATGTATCAGTCATATGATCATGTTTCCTAAAACGTAGGAAATCAAAGTATCTTGGACCTTTCTTTTAAAAGGGCAGGAAAGCCCCTTGATGGCAGAATTGCAATGCATCTAGCAAAAATTGAACCTACGAATTTGCCAATTATGAGTTGGGCGCTTTAACCATTAGCCATGGATGCTTAACAAGGATCATCGTAAATAACCAAAAAAAGGCAATCCCCCTATTCGAATTTTGTTGGGATTGAAATTCCATTTGTCAAGGATTTTTGAAAGTTGAAAAAGAAAAGACGACATCGATTATCCAAATAGTTTTCTTTTTAAAAAGAAAAATGAAAGGCGCAAAAATAGGATATGCATTTGAAATAGATGTCCGAGTTATTACATATATAATGATCAATACAGAAGAAAAAAAATCAATTAGTTATTCATCAAAGTTTTATTTGATTCAATGACCAGAGTTAGACGAGGATATATAGCTCGTAGGCACCGAACAAAAATTCGTTTATTCGCATCAACTTTTCGAGGGGCTCATTCAAGACTTACTCGAACTATTACTCAACAGAAAATGAGAGCTTTGGTTTCTGCTCATCCGGATAGAGGCCGAAAAAAGAGAGATTTTCGTCGTTTGTGGATCACTCTAAGTCTCCCCTACAAGTGCAATTAGGGGCCACCCTGTCAAAATAATATATATAAATATATATACATATATCAACAATTTCATTCATACATAATCTAATATACTGTAAACTCACTTTGAAGCTTGGGTCTCAACCCACAACACTTCCACTGCGCAATCATTCATATTTCACATTCTATCATCATGTCTTAACATTTAATCATGCCATATCATGTCTCAGCATTTCACGTCATTCTCAATATAATAACATCATAACAGAAATATTAATTACTCTATTGACTGACATGCGTGTGCAAATGAGATCATTTCTCTTCCGTCCAGGCTGGGACATCCAACTCGTGATTGTCACTTACATATAGTATAAAAACATGTCAGTAACAAGTGTTATTAGTCTGAAAAATAAAATAACTATAACAAGTTGGCTATGAGAGCAAACTCTCATATGAAAGAAAATATCATATACTCCTCGTGAACACTCTGAAGGGCACCTACTGAGGAGCCACTGGGCTGCAGACCCAGTAGCATCCCAAACTGACTGATCTGTTACTGCTGATGCCTCTCTCGGCATTTTCTTACTTCATTTTCTGGTCCTACTTACTTCATTTTCTTGTCTTGAATCCTAAGCCCTCTTCTTACCTCCATATTTCTCCTGGCCTTGAGCACAAAGGCCGAGTACTCTCAGGCAGTCACCTTTAGTACCCTTTAAACCATAAGTCCAGACATGCGTTGTACTAAACAGTACTCATAAACCTCCACATTCTCCGAGTGTGAGGAACTCAAATGCGGAGTTGTCAGGATCCCTCAGGAATGGAACAGTCTGCTGCATTAATCCAGAGCCTGTTTTGACTGTCACAGCATCCGCTCATGGTACGTGCAGTCGGTTTCTCCATCTCTCGTCTCACTGAAAACTCAATAAAATTATATATATGGGCATGGAAAGGGATTTATATAATAGACCCGAAGGCAACTTGTGGTGGATCTTATTTTCGAAATCATCCTCGAGGGGTTATTAATTTGGAAAACTGCCAAAAGCTGCCGGAAAACCAATGAAACTTGCCAGAAAACTGCTAGAACCCGACAGAAAATCGGATTCACTGGAATTTGGCCGATCTTTCGCCGAGTTCATCCAGTCGAACCTGATCGACTTCGAACGCCGCCGAGCGTCGAATTCGAGCTCCGAGACACGCAACGAAACCCTAACCGTCGTGGATCGTCGACAACGTGAGGTATAATTACCTCCAAATTGATTATTTAAAATTGATGAATGTTAGCACAACATGCTAGCACAGATCAATTGTCATGATAAATGTATGAGTATAAATGAAGTGATGATTGCATGATGCAATTAATTGAGAATGAATGTTAAGTGATCTTATGATGTAAAGTAAATCTAAGCATGTTAATCGGGTACGATGTAACTTAGGAAAAATACAATTAAATTGGTATGAATAGGATGAGTTAGAATTATTTTCATACTTATGATTATTTAATTGTTGATTGATGTTCATTGAGTTTGATGGATCATTTAGTTAGTGGGCGTTAGTGTTTAGTTTTGATGTGTAGGTACGGAGTAGGAGCTCGCCGCCTAGGCGCAATGACACGTTTGGAGCTCGCCGCTTAGGCGCAATGATATGTTTGGAGCTTCTACCAGGTCCGTTTAGGACTCATTTCTGCTTTACGTTCTCTTCTATTGTGTGTTTATTTTATTATTTACAGGATGGGTTAAGTGGCGTTTTATTGGATCCTACTTAACTCAGGTGTATTTTTACTAAAATTACTTTTTCAAAAAAAGTATTCTATAAGAAAGTGATTTCTAGTCTTATTTCATTCTAATTAGACTAGAACTAACTTCTGAATTGGGCACAGTATGAAAGATCTTTTAGAAGCACATACTCCTCCAAATTGGGAGAATTCGCACCTACTCTTACTTTCCAGGGACACACGAGAGACGATAATCAATCTCGTCGTTAGTGACGTAAAATAGGAATTAAACCAGGCGGGCAGATTTTCCATCTCTAGCGGGAAAAACTATTATCCCCTATCAAAAAAATTCCCAATATATGAATGATTTCATTTAACATGAGAGTCAGCTTTCTTGTGCATGTTTGATTATTAGTTATTTTTGAGTAAGTAACATTAGTTATTGATATTTTTGAATTATATATATAGGTGAGAATCTAGATGACTGAGCGTTGTTGGCACTATGGAGGAGCATCGATATACCATGTACACATGCACCTGCCAAATGGAATGGATATTGTTATGTGATGAATTGTTGTGAATGGTGTGCATTGAATGTTATGACATTTAATGAAATGTTTTGCACGTGATTATAAATGTGAATACAACTGAACAGGCTGAGCAATTGAGCCCAAATTTGACTTAAAATAATAAAAATGATTATAATGTGAATATTGTGAGAAAAATATATTTTGGAAATGCTATATATTTTATTGCAACATATATATATATATATATATATATATATATATATTGTTTGTTGTTAACAAGGTGGCCTCTATTGCAGTTTTAGCGGAGACTCCCATTTTGTTTTAAAAATCTTTTTTTTAACTTTTAAAGAGTATTCTTTGTTTTGAATATGAATTATATATCATAGCATTCATCTAGAACCACGATAGAGCCTAAACATCTTATTCATGCATTGAATGTTTTGCATCTCCATCTTGAGACACCTAGGTTAGATTTGGGTCGGCTTAACCAAATTAAGTAAAACAACAAACAGTTCGGTTGCTGATAGCATTTTTAGTTCGGTTTGCGGGTGAACTGAATTGGGGTGTTACATACATGACTTTGGATAGTTGTGCATATGAATAAAGGAATTTCAAGAGATGTTCACATTCACACTTATCTATACATTTTCCCTAAGCTTCCTACCTCTATATATAGCCACATATTCTTTATTGCAAGGAATCTTCAAGTCAATTAGGTATCAGCTTATGTATTTGAGTCATGATATGATATAAATTAGGTATCAGCTTATGTATGTGAGTCAGTCTATTAGCAACAATGTAGCATTAGATCCTATAGATCGTGAATCCTTTCTTTTTTTAGAGTACTCTTTTTGAAGATTCTATACGAATAATAAATAAAGTTAAAACATATGGAGAAGCGTCAGGATGAACGCTGGGCTTGTGAGTTTTTATTGTTTTCTATTATTGTAATCTTCTTAATAATTGCTATGATTTCGTATAATTTATTTTCAATATTTTATGGAGTAATATTGTTAGGGTTCCCAATTGATCTTAATTATGAAATTTAATGAAGTTTATTATTCCTCTTATCTATTTAATTTATGTATGTAGATTGTTTATTCTATTTGATATTTGATTTAATGCATGCAATAGATTAGCCACCTGTTATGGATATCTAATTTATTTCTCGAGATGGAAGGATTGGCTTTGTCATAAATTGAGTAATCTGTGGTCGCATCTCAAAATGATTTTACTTGATTGTAACTTTTTAGTAGTTGGAATAAAATGCTAAGTTCGTAATAAGTTGACATGTTACGAACAATTTAGTTCCCTTGGCTAGCTATCTGATGCATTGATCAATTGAGAGATAGAATTAATTAAGGGAAATCTTAGATTTTCTAAATTAGTTGTTAATTTAGATTTAATTTTATTTAACAGATGTTTGTTCTATTTCTTCACTCATGTAAATCGACTCTTATTAATTAGAATTTTGTACGAATTGCCCATCAATATTATTGAACTAGACACTTGAAGTGGTCATGTTCATGTCCTGGTAACTTTAGTTCAAAAATCTTTCAACAGGAGAAGAAGACGTGGGAAGAGGTGGATTCTTGTGGTTCACTGGACAAGGCTCTTGTATGTGGTGAAGTGGCAAGGAGAGAAGTTGGGTTCAAGGGATGAAGGCTGCGCTTTTGAGTTTTTTATTTTTTCGTTTCTCTCTTCTTTCTCATATTCTTGTAATCTTCTTAATAATTGCAATGAATTCTTATATTGGATATTTTATGGAGTAAAATTACCTAGGGTTCCCAATTGATGTTAATTATGAATTTAAGAAAGTTTATAATTCCTCTTTATCTATTTAATTTATGTATATAGATTGTTTATTCTATTTGATATTTGATTTAATAAATGCAATAGATTGGCCACCTCATACATAGATCCAATTTTTTCACGAGGGCACGTCTAATGGGCCCCATGCGGACTCACTTTTCCTTTACCCATAAAATTGGAGACTCAATTGACAGAAGAGCTCAAAAAAATAGGAAAAAGCAAGGACGCTAGGCTCGAAGCGGCTTCGATTAGCCCATTCACTTCGCCCACTACTACAACTAAGGAACCGGCCCTACTCTTCTCTTTTAGTCGAAGCAGCCTAGGGCTTGATCTTATGTTAGGTATGACAGAAATATACCTATTCACCGTAGATTTAAGGGTTTTGCTTGATGTGCTATTTGATTTGTAACTACATAGAGATAGTGGTTTGATAAGAATGGTGAGTTCGTAATAAGTAGGCCCATTACGAAAATTTAGTTCCCTTGGTTAGCTATCTATTGCATTGTTTAGTAGAGTGAGTATAGACCGACTTAAACAAAATATTAAGTGAAGTTGTGGACGTATATTGTATAATATAGTTCTTAATTTAGATTTAGTTTCGTTTAATTATTGTTTGTTCTTTGTCATCACTCTTGTAAATCAACTTAAATTGATCTTAATTTGAATATTATAATTAAGCTATATTTAAGAACGATACTTTTTTTAACCATTTATTAATTGTAACTATACGTTTATACGTTTACAAGCAGTATTAATTTCCCCAACCATATTATTGAGCCAAACATGCGAATGGTCATGTTCATCAATATTATTGAGCCAAACATGTGAAGTGGTCATGTTCGGAATGTTCATGAGCTTCTATTCAAAATGTTTCAACAGGTGACGAGCCAATATGGTGGAGCCCGTGAGAACGAAGTTAGCAGGTTGGAATGCTCAATTAGAGTGAGTGAATTGAGATTTTCTTGATGAAGAAGTTAGGATTGGTGCAGGCATAGAAGATGGTGGGATGATGTTGATAAGAGACTTGTGTCCACATGTAGATTGGATGCATGGGAATGCCGATATCGTCCTTCAGGTATGGAGTTCGCGTTTAAATGATGCATACGAGGTCTCATTTTTCATGGTTACGTTGTGTTTTTAGTTACTGACCATGCGGGATATAAGGTATAGGACCAGGGAAGCTTAGTGGTGTTCTGCAGTATTAATTGCTCTAATATAGTTTCTTTTTCAAACACTGCCAATGCTTATCCCAAGCTCAAAGTAAGTAGAGTTGTCTTGAGGAAGAAGAAGATGCAAGAAGCAATAAAGTGGCAGGAAAAGAAGAGGCAAGAAGCAAAACGAAGAAAGGCAACTGCATCAGCTTTTTGGAAAGAAGAGTCAGCAGTAAGGGAAATCTTTCACTGAAAGGCAATTTGCCTCTTCAAGCCAGTGACCTCTTTCAAAACGATGAAGTTGATCTTAAATGTGAATACCTTCAATTGCATGCGAAGAATATATTGAGGTTCTTTAACTAATTTTTGTCCGGGCATTTGTTCACTGAAAGATGTGAATTTTTCTGTTACATCGTATCTTGTAAACAATGAGATATAAGCCGAAGTTATTGACATGAATTTATCTTTGGCAATTGCAGCGGCCAAGTTGATAGCCAATGACAGATCACTGGCTCCATTCTGCAGCCTAATGTATCAGCAATGATTTAACTTAGTCATGGAGAAGCATACTTGCTGCCAGATTAAGGCAGTTAAGAGGACACTAATCGGGTAAAGTTTACTTGTCCTCTCAACCGGCACAGCAGGCTGGATGGACTTCGAAACTTGTTTCCCAATTTGGGTTCATCACATGCACGATCGTGAGGTGTATCTTTCATCAGTTGGCTTTTGGACGTACATATACAAGTATATAATTGTATCATATCCTATTAATAAGGAGTGGGCTTAAATTAAATTAATCTATTAAAGTTAAGGTTAATGAGACATTACTATTTAAGATAAATATGTAGAGATATTATATATTTAAGATGAGTATGGATAAATATATATAGATATCGTTTTCGTAATCTCTAATTTATGATAGGTTAAATTAGAATTATGAAAGATAAGGATAATTACGGTTATACAAATAAATACGGTTATGGTCCCTGAATTCGCACCGTAATTTTTCTTTTATAGTATCCTATCATCCAGGAACTCTGACTTTGGAGAACCGGTGCAGCATTTGGAAAATCAAAACCTAAACAAGTGAAGAATCGTTTTGCTATTATAGATTCAGGTACGCTTTCGTAATTAAATTTTATTTTCTTGATGATTTAATCTGAAGAAAGGTTTTATTGATGATAGTTTTATTAAAGTTAAAGTTTTTATTCAACAAATGGTATCAGAGCTTCTTCATATTAGATCATTGAGAATTAATTTGATTTGTATTTTTTTAATGAGTGAATCATCCACTTTGGTATCTTATTGAACAAAAGGGTAATATTGTTTATTCATTAATCAAATAATTTCAATCTTTGGGAAGTATTCTTTTATTTATCACTTCTCCTTACAAGAATAAATTGATATGGTCTTTAACCCATTAGGAATAACCCTAAAATTTGCATTGTCAGTGGGTAAGGAAATTACAAGAAATTGAATATGGGATTTTTGTTTTCAAATCAAGGTCCTTTTTTAGTAAAATATCAAATGAGGACAATAAAGTTACAAAAGGTTATAATTTCAGAAATTTCTAAATAAAGATATTTTTATAACCTTTTTTTCAGTTTTATGTTATTTAGGATTATTAAATTCAAATAATGGTTCAGTTATGATTAATATTTTAAAATTTATTAAGGACTACAATATGCTGCCAAAGTAGCCTCTTTTGTAGAAATTAATTTATTTTAAAATATTAAGACAATTGTGGGTATATGATTCATGTGAATATTAATCGGCCCTAAGGAAGGTTAATATTTGACAGAATTATATATTCATTTGTGGTAATAAATATGAGATAATTATTAAGTTTCTATGTGGAAAATAAATCAGCTTAAAGGAAGGTTTATTATTTGACAGGATTTATTGTTCATAATTGATTATTGCACTGAGAGTACCTGTAAAACCCACGATTCGAGTCAGGGTTTTATATTCAGAACCGGTCGGGTCGACCGTTATTTTTTGAGTTGAGTCAGTTTCAGGACACGTGTACTGAGCCGATGTCAGTCGCGTGTATGAGCTATGAGGGTCATGCGTACCCAAGTATATGATGATAACGTCATGAATACAGCAGAACAGAATGAGTTATCAGAATATATGAGAGTATGCCAGTGATTTTTTTATTTTATATATAGTGGATCGTAGAATTAGTTTTAGGCCGTTTACCGCGTTAGGACGCGTCGCGGGCATTTTGGGTGGGTTGATAGTTCTAGAGCATATCATTATAAATTTTTTGGTG
>JAURVB010009938.1:0-10673 GCA_033002965.1 Piper betle | reverse complement strand
ATCAACGACGCTGGTTCGGTGCGTGTGCTATCGCGCTGGTATTTTCTTTAATGTACATCAAAGCAGATAACGGCTTCTTTAAATGATGTCAAACTCAACAAACGTCACACAATCCAGTAACTGTCCATCAACAGTCAGAGTAATCATAATGTTAAAAATAGTCTATAGGTCATCCTATTCATGCACTTTTATGCTGGTTTTTCTGGGATTAGTGTCATAACAAATCAGTCATTGTCTCATGTTTACTTGTCTTCACTGAACTACTTGTCCTCCATGCACTGTCAGTCACGTCGTGCTCTTCATTCATGCTGCGACGTTCATCATGATAATTGGTAACCTAACGTGTTGTGCTATGGTGTCGTCAATTTTTAAATAAATCAATGGGAGGTGATGCTAAATGGTGGTGTCGTGACGGTAAGGGTTCAAATAACGGTCTCGAGCTAAAGATAGGCGCTCCTAAGCGTCGGCGATTAAATCGGTCAACGAATTGAGCTGAAGATCTAGGTGGTCCGGCAATTACGAGGGTCCGATTTTTTGGCGGTTTCCGGCCGCTACTGACGGTTCCGGCCGCTGCTGGCAGTTTCCGGCGACTGCCGGCGGTTTTCCGGCATTGTCGCCGGCGGCGTCTCTGGTCGGAAGGGGTCGTCGATGGTGCACACCCTCGAGCCGGCTCGGCGAGCCCGGCTTTCATCTATGGCCTCGGCGTGGCCGACAGGTCGAGCGGCTCGGCGGAAAATGGTCAAAAACGGTGGTGGCGGCGGTGGGTGACTCGGTCCCGAGCCGGGATGAGCGGCGCCTGGCCTCCGTTCCGGTCGAGGGACGATGTCGTGGGTTGGTCGAAGGGAACGTCGAGGTGACCACTCGATCACGGCGGCGACGGTCGCCGACGGCCAGATCGGCGCGATGACCGCAACGCGGCCGCGGCGATCGCGGCGCGGTTTCCTCGCGTCGCGGCGGTCCGATGAGTGCCGAGCCGGTCCGGCGGCAGGCGACGCCGATGCATGGCGGCAAGGGCGCGCTGGCGACTGAGCGAGCGTCGATCGACGACGACGCGCGCGTGGCGACGATGGGCGAGCAAGCGAGCGAGGGTTTGAGCGCGCAGGGAAAAAAATTAGAGGTGTAAGTGGTCACTGAAATAAAACGGTAATACTGACTGGGCTACGGAGGTCAAAGTATCATGCTAACAATTCGTATTAAATCGCAAAAAATTTCATAAAAAATGGGAAAAATCACGTGAAATCAAACAACACAAAAAATTGTAATGACGTGTGCAGAACTGTCAACCACCAAACATGCGGAACGGGTCTAGTCGCGTTAGCGACCTAATGATAATTATGGATCCTATATGTAAAAATAAAAATGGTGGCATGCTCTCATATGTCGATAACTCGTTACGTTATGTTCGTATTCATGGCGTTATCATCATATGTTGGTGCGCGTGACCCTCATAGCTCATGCCGTGGCGAAGCGTGCGACTTGACACGATGATCCTGACGACTCCAACTAGAAAAAATAACGATTAAACGAACGGGTTCGGATAAAAAACACGACTGCAATGGTCGGTTTTATGATTGATCTGGAATTGGTGGCTAAACGGCAAGGTGTAAGGCCTCATGTATATATGAAAAAGATCGTTGGTAATCAAACAGGTTTGATCTTTGATTAAAATATTTAATGATGTTCAAGACTAGCAAACAAGTGCTTGGTTGTCATGGAAACTCAAAAAACTTTGAAGAAACCTCACCAAAGTTGATGGCGAAACAATTTACATAAAATAAACCGGTACATAAACGGCAAGATATACTTACATATCGACTTAATACTCATCACTCTATAACACTTGCCATGTTACTCAAATGGTTGGAATAGTTTTTTAAGTTAATTGCCCAATTCTTGAAATTGTTGTCATGCAATACCCTCATGCGTTACATTGCTGAGTTTAAAGAATTGCTAATTAATTGTTAATAACGTGCGATATGTGTTCTTAAAATGAAGCCACTGTAATACGCGGGTGGGGCTTATGTAAGATGATTTAACGAACTTAACTTTGAAACCACTCATAAACTCGGATACGCAACTGAACTAGCAATTGGGATTATATAAATTATTGCTTGTCGAGCTTGGTTAAACTAACGCGTGAAGTAGTTTAATTATTAGAATTTACGTATTGATGAACAATTAATTAGGTTGATCATGTGGTACATAAATTACAAAAAATCTTCAAATTGTTCATTGGAACGCAAACTCAAAACATGACCGACATGTAAACACGTCATGCTAATGGTTGGCGTTAAGCAACAACAGCTGTCGTTTAATGATTAATGCGTATGCATATGGTAAAGCAAATGGTGTTCGGCCTAAATGCTGATGGATCCTCTGAATGACGTTGATGCAATGATTAATTATATTGTAAGTTTCTTCTGTAAAGAATTGAGCAGATACCTTAATAGTGAGCAAACTCTTCTGTAAGTTCAACGGTTGTGTCTTGTTATCTATTGATATGAAGCGGAGAAGAATGTGTGGGGTGATTACTATTTTATACCATGCTTGTAAACAAGAAATTAAACAAGTCTGGCGTATGGGATAACTGGTGTCTTCTTGTCTGATTATGCATTTGGACTCTTCAAGGTAACAACAATTTGTCTCGGTCCGTTCTTCAACAAAACACCTTGCCAAAACAAGGGTTGTCTCTTCTATTTGAAGCTTCAAAACGCGTAAAGGTTTGCTTTAAAGTATGTTTTCTTACATGCCAATAATTGGGGAAAAGTAATAACGAGGCTCTAAAAAATAACGCAGGGTCATAACGTATTCATTAAACATACAAGGTTTTGGTCATGCCCTCAAATAGGTACATCGTTGCAACCTGAGGCTCGGAAATGCATGAAGCAAAATGTCAACACAACACCTCACCTTGTAATTATGGGATATGGTCTGTGTAGCAATGTAGGGTAACTTGTTTTATGCATATTAAAAAACGTCGATAATTGAAGATTATTTTAGAGCTTTGTGTAGCAACTGAAAATAACTTAGCGATGATGAATGTTGAAACGTCACGAAGACTTAACTAAAACAACACTCGTTGGACGATAAGTGTAGGGTTCAACGTAAAGCTGTAGAATAAAAATTAAATTATTGATGATGCGGTAACATACATACGTATGTAAATCATGCCTTACTGCCCTCATCGCTTCATAAATTCACCAAGGTGCTTGAATAACCAAAGGACCATTTTAATTGAACATACACCAATTTTGTCATTTAATATGCGTACTACTCTTGATGGGAGGGTGTATGATCTTAAATGTTCCTTAGCTCTCTTTTGATAAAAAATCAAAACGCATATGTAAACTTATAAGACTTTGATGTAGGGTGTGGTAATAACGAGATAGTTTATGAAATTTAAAAACCATTAAGAGATGTTAACTTTTGAAGTTTTGTTGAGAGTAATGGGAAGAAAATATTTATTGAGCCTTTGATTAATGATGGGATCAATAAATACTACTAATAGCGTCCTAACGACTCTGGGTTAAACTTCACTAATAGGTCAAAGAGTGTTTTAGCGCAAAGAACACTACAAACCTATTTGATTAGAACTCCTGGAACGGCATAAACAAACTCCAATCTTGTTGCTAGAGATGAAATTATTAATGGGACGCTCAGGGCACGCAACATGTAAAGCGCAGGATCGTGCAACAATACATGGGATTGAAGTTAAAATATACAATTAAGATGGGATTAATTAAACAGCAATTATTAGTAAGTTGGATTAATAACTGATGAAATGAAGGTTCATTAGGGTTAATCCAAACTAACAATTAATGCCTAAATCTTTAGGATTCTTAAAGCACAATCGCTTAGATGGATTTTCTACCTTAAAATGGACTTTGATTGGGCTGAAAAGTACTAGCTCGTATCTAATGGACCAGTGTAACCTAATTGTCTGGTGGTTGGACTTGTTGAGTTCTACTAGATTGAAGGTCCATCTACCTAGTGGGATATTTCTAGATTTCATGGACCCTAGCTACACCTAACTTGATGGGCTTCGGTTCATGGAGCTTAAAGTGAACAGAATTAAATAATCTCTGGGTTCCTCACACCATGGACCTGGTCTTGAATATATTGTTAAAATTCTGGACATTCTAGAGAATCAGGGATTATGGGTCCCTTTAATTTTGGGGATTAGACCTACATGGGATAGATGAAAAATTACTAGTTGAGACTTCAGAAGTGTCTAGTGGACCTGAAATTTCTCATGGGCCTAATAGGGATCCTAATGAGATTTCTGTGAAAATTTGTAAGGAGATTTTGCACCTAATGACCACTCTAAATCACATTTTACAAAGAATGACAGAGATTAGGGTTAAACCCTAACTTATATGCATACTCCAGAAAGATATATTTACTTACTACATAAACGAGCTCCGCTTAAGTTCATTTGGCATGATTCTATTAGGAACTTAGTGGGGTTTAACTTAATTTTATGAGGATTTTAAGAGTTTTTTAATGGTTTGTTGCTTACCCTAAGTCGACCACCTAAGAACCAAGACTGCTTCCTTCTCATGCAAAAGGTTTGGCATGACATCAAGTCCTCATACGACTGTTTGTGAGAACTGTCTAGCACATACCTCTTCAACATCGATACATGGACTGTGGGATAAATTGCTGAAAGATTTGGCAAAGAGCAAGTTTGTAGGCCATCTCACTAACTCGTTCTAGCACCTCAAATAGACCAAAAACCTGGGACTTAGCATGCCTCACTACCTAAATCCCATGCCTCCTTTGGTCAGAAAGATTTTTAGGAAGACAAGATCCTTATGGGCGAAGCTAATCTCTTTAGTGGTGCTGATTTGCATAGGAACACTGCCTACAAATACAATGTCTCAAACGGTGACATGACAATGTTAGCCTGATAGTTGTTATTGTAGGTGAACTTTACTAACGACAAATACTCATTCTATGACCCACCAAAATCTAGCATACAGGACCTCAGTTAATCCTCCAATATCTGAATTGTCCTAACATATAACTGCCCTCTCATCATGTAAAATCATCTGTATCTTTGACTAGGCTTGAATATGTGCCCTATGTGAACCACTACACTAGTGACTCATCATCTACCTAATATTGGTTAACAATCGACAGAATGATAGCCAATCTAGCCATCACTGCCACTAACTATCTGTCTGCAACATCCTCCCATTGATCCTTATATCTGATCCCCAAAGCTACAAATCAAGCACCGCTGTTGTTCGCTTTATCAATGTATTGTGCAAGTGCCTGCATTAAACAAGTAATAGAATATCAAGTAATGATCATTCCCACGAATATTTGATGCTTTATAGTAATGATGATAGCTAAATTAAAAAATCTACTAAGCTACAGAAAGTGTACGATGTGTTGAACATCTATCCTAAACTAACAGATCAAGCAAGGGCATGAAATAGATGTATGTTATACTACACAAAAAATAATGCAAATGAATGAAGATAGAAAACACAACATAATTTGATATTAGTACTCTTAAGGAATATTGGATCTATGATGAGTAGCTTCAGGTTAATAAATAGTATTTATGTTAATCAAGCTACACATACTTATAGTTGATAACTAGGAAAGCATATTTAATTGTAACGGGCTTCGGCATCTTATCATAACCTCCTGCCCCAGCATTATTTCACATTCTTTTATGAACAAGTACTAAATTGTCACATTAAGATTAACTCTTTTATGTAGATATCTATGACTTTATTGCATTCGTGAAGTTAAACTCATAAACTACTTCATCCATAGATATTACCGACCTGCTTATTCCTAGGTTTTGACTGAGTTTCTTAATCATGCAAAAGTTAGCTACTCTTTTGAAGTATTAACTATGGGCATAAAGTAATCAACTAACAAGAAGTGCAACAAGATAACTAAAATAAGATATACTTAGATCCATCATGCAACCTAGATCACTAATCATTTACCCCATAAGAGAATAAGAATACATTATGAAGTTCATCAAAGAGGACATTATAGTAGAAGAGAAAGAGAGTGTATGCAAATCTTTCAGGACAAAGTCCTGGCGTGGGCTTCACTTCTGTAGTGCTCTCTTTCTTGCAACTTAGCTTCCATAGCTTCTTCTCAGCAACCTTTACTCCTTTTAAGGACCGTTAAAGTGGGAGCTTGAGAGGGTGAGAGGTAGAGAGATGAAGTGTGAGTTTTATTAAGCACTTTCTCTAATCTAAGGTATGTAATGAAATATATAAGTGGATTTTCTTACGTGCTTTCTTTAATCTAAGGTATCTAATGAAATATATAATCTTCCTATCAATAGTGTACATCGTCCTCAATGTAAATGGGGGTATTTATAGCCGAAGGGGTAGGGTTTCTTTTAAGCGTGTTGCAGCTTTATGGTGGTTTCCTTCCTCCAATGTTGGGTAGGTATTGACCTCATCATGGTGTTTCTAACTGGTTCCTTTTCCCCCTTCTTGTCTTCTTCTTATCTAGTGGGATCAGTGGACCTGTCCCATATAATCCAAATGGTTCAAATATGAGGATCAGATCAAATTGGTATAGGAAGCTTCCTTACAACTACTATCCCAATAGTGCACACGAGTGGCTCCTTTAATCATTGGCAGTTGGTGGTTGTGTTCCCTTCTTGCTCTTCATGGTGTCCATCCATTGGAGTCAAAGTGGTGAGTTGAGTAGAGTAGGAGGATCTATTCGGTTAGGTGGGGAACAATTGCAGATTTATAGATACCTTTTGTTGGTCAAAAGAATGTTGTAGATCTGGTTTGCAGGTGTGTAGGTGTGCACGTGTGCAAATATGCAGATGTGCAGATGTGCTTTGTTGGGTCTGACCATACTAAGAAATGTCTCAAGTGGTCCATCTTAAGTTGGTGAAAAGGTAGCTTGCTTTAATTTCATATGTACACGAGCTTGGTCCCGATCCTTTAAAACAATATTCTTTATTTAAATTTGGTTATTGATTTACTTATATTCGCTAGAACATGCAATACTCCAAAATTTTCAAATTTTTACCGAAAATGGTATAAAAAATGACACCATGGTATGATAATGATACACAAAAGCTATTGAAATGTTATCTAATCAAAAATTTATTAAGCACCCAAACTTAAACTTTGCTAGTCTGTAGCAAAATACTTGTCCTTATAGAAATTAATTGATCATACTCTAAGATTAGCTTAACAATCAAGGAACTCAAAATCAAAATTCAACTTCCTTGTAAAACTATAAATCAAAATCTCAAACAAGATTGTTGTCCTCCCAAACTCGTCATTCATCTCTACTTAGATCAACCTAAAATCTTGTTAAATACACTCGGATTCATACCTTCATATATTCCATCATAAGTCTTCTCTCAACTAATTTAAATTCTAAAGTAGTTAAAATCATTAGTATTTATTAGGCTATAATGGGCCCATGCTAAGGATTAAAAATAGGATTTCAAGAAAACAAGCAAAGCCATCACCAACACTAAAATTTCCTCACATGATCATTATGCTCATTAGAGTAGTGACGAATTTCTTTTTCTATTCTTTCCTCCTTTGATGTTTTCTTTCATTGATGATTTTTTTCCCTTTCTTTTGAAAAGTGAAAAGAGGGCCTATAATTCCCATTTTCTCCTATTTAACTAATTCTTTTCTTTTTCACTAATAGCTCTCCACTTTGTCTTCCCATCCATGATAACCCAGTCCTTTCTACCCTATGAGTATTGACCATTAAGAAAATCTTGATGCAGTCATGCTAGGTCAAGGTAATTAAAATTTATAAATGTTCTCATAAAATAGGCTAGGGCTCAAAGTTAAAAGGGGCACAAAACTAAATGTTCATGTGGCTCAAAATTGGCTAAAAACAAGTTATATCATCAAGATGGCTATTGAGGTTCTTGTTAAAAAACTCACCTAATTATTTTTTGACTACCAAGAATTCTTTATTTTGCCTCAAGAATCCTATGATAAAATTCTAACTCACTTCGACTTCATCCATTCAACGAAACTCGAACTTCTTTAAATATTACCAAAATCAAAGCTTCAAAGACCAATTCATGAATTACATGAGAATAAGACTTATAACTAAACAACACAATCAAACAAGTTCTTGAATTTCTATTAGGTTAAGGCTTCAAACATAGTATGATTAATTAACTTCAATATCATTGAACTTCCAAAGATAAAAGGGACTAACAGACATAGCAGCATCAAAATATCAAGTTATATTCCCCCAAACTTAAAATGAGCAGTGTCCTCAATGCTATAAAACAAAAAGTATCATTCAAGAGCACTCCCTCAAAATAGGTGTAGGTGGACATCTAGCTTTGTTCTTTAGCTTCCATATGCTGCACCAACCTAAAAGAAACAAAAAAAGATATTTTTTTCTTTTTATTTCATACTTGGGTTGCCTCCCAACAAAGTGCTTGGTTTCAGTCCCTAGCTCAACTCAACTCTCAATCATTCTAAGTTTGGTTCGATGAGTGAAGTAAATTGAATCACTTCTCCACTATGATAGTGTTTTAATTTATGCTCATTTACCTTAAACTAATTCCCATTTGTTTTATTTTTGAGTTTTACTACACTATGTGGGAATGCATTTGACACAGTGTATGGTCCTATCTATCGGGATTTGAACTTTCCTGGAAAAGCTTCAGCATGGAATTGTACAATAATACCTAATGTCCTGCCTCAAAGTTGTTAGTTTGTAATTCTATTCTCACCTATATGCACATAGCAAAAATTGAGATACATATCTCTAAAGTATATTAGAGAAATTGATTATTCTATCTTATAAGTTGAGATGGGGTACTTGGTGGATATTTTAACAAGGTAAACATGTTAATAGCATTCACGTGGACATTAACTGAAACCAGGTTCTTAATACCAACTGTAATGCCCACCCTTTTTAATAAATATAAAAAAGTCCTCAATGACCGGGTTATTACTAAAATCATAAAAACATATAGTAATAATAAATAAACATGATAGCACAAGCGTAATAAAATTAATAGAGGCCACCGTCCACTTAATCAACATATAAACATATATGTTTATAAATAAACATGATACCACTAACATGTCCATAATATAATAAACATATATCCATGTCCAATTACCGATCAGCAAATAAGTCCATCAATATCACGTTCGTAGTACATGCATAAAAATACATCAACTAATGCTAACATAAAATAAGCCTAAGCTCTTATTTCTCCACCCTGTCATTTACCTACGAACATCATAAATACTATTTGTTAAGTAGCAGTACACATGTTGAGTTATCTACTGACATACATACGTAGTAACAATAAATAAAATACAATTAAACAAAGATTGATTTAGCTTAATGCAAAAACCCGATAATTCTATTGTATAATTGCATCATATACCATTAACATTGTCTCGATCCTACCACATAAAACTATCAATAATAATACTATGATGGATATGACAAATTTAAATATGATATTTCAGTAATAATTAACTTAACAATAAATTCACAATTAATTAAATCAATTATTCCACTCATAATTAATATCTAATACTATTTTATTGGGTAGACTTATTAAGAGTAACTAAAAACATTTTATTATATGTTTGTTAGTGTATTTCTCTATTTATTAATTTCATCCATCATAGACCGATTTACAAACATGTGATTCTAACACATCCTCAACCTTTTACCACATTTAAAAAATGAAAAAATACTCGTCTATATTATTTAATATCTCATGTAATTCATCACCTTTATCCTTGTGAACAAATATCCGAATTTACATCTCAACTCTTTGGGTATTGCATGATGATCAATCACACAACCCACTAATTTCACCCCCACCTGATCGTAAGCATTACATATACAATAACCCCGTAATTCCATTATTGGCTTAAAATGGATGTCCAAAATTTTATTGGTATAGCTCATCGATTTAACAAATCTTAATTTAATTATTGTTAAGCTTAGGACCGACCATTATTTTGACTAAACATTTATTAAAACATTAAAACCATGTGTTCAAGTTTTCATTAATCTTATCTTTCTTACTCAAACTACATTATTAAGTATTTTCCACATGCCACTAGTGTCAAAAATCATGATTCGTTTAATCCATCTAATCAAAATAAAAACAAAATGGATATTAAAACTCTTTAAATAACTGTTAAACAGACTTGAATATTTTGTTCCTGAGTATTGAAACACCTCAGCAAAAATCTCCTATTCAAATCAATGAAATACAATCCATATCATTACCCCAACAAAATTATATGTGCATATGCGTATGTATAAGATGATATGAATATATTTTATTATTAACATGTAAATAATATACAAATTAACAAGACATATTCACATTATCAAATCATTAAAAAATCAATTAAAATCATTAAAGAATCATCAATCACATCAAATAACTCATAAAAGTCAAATAAGCAAATCTAAAATAGACTATCTAAGACAAGTAGGACTGAGGACCCTAACTTAGAAATTTTATATCTCCCGAAATACTAATTAAATTTTTTAAAAATTTTGAGAAAAGAAACTAGACAATCAGAAGTTTCCAAGGCAAAAAGAATTGCTAAACCTCTGACAGGCTATCACAAGGATGCCTTGGCGTCCTTTCTTCCCAAGTTTTGTTTAGGGCTCTAACAAAGTCCTTAATTCATGAAATTTTT